>CAUYPK010171923.1:0-40503 GCA_963574355.1 Loris lydekkerianus | reverse complement strand
ATGATTTTTTCCATACCACAGTGTCAGAAAAGTCAGGAGGTAAGACTGTCACCTGGGTTTCGGTGAGCACCTTGGAAAAGTTGAGCCCAGCACAGATATCTTCCATTTTTTTGGTGACATTCTTTCTTTTCTGAACATTCCTCCTGACCCCCAGCCTTATTAAGGTATAATTGACAAATGAAAATTACATATTTTTACAGTGTATAATGTATTGATACATGTGTCCATTGTGAAAAGACTAAGTCAAGCTAGTTAACAGATTCATCACCTGACACACGTTTGTGGTGAGAACATTTGACATCTACTCTATTAGCGATTTTTAAGTACATGATGCAGTATTATTAACTAGAGTCACCACTCTGTACAACAGGTCCCCAGAACTTACTCATCCTTTCTAAATTGAAACATCTCCCCCTTCCTCTTCCCAGGCTCAGACCCCAGCAAGGGCCATTCTACTGTTTCTGTGAATTGGACTTGTTTAGATTTCTCAGTAAGTGAGGTCATGTGGCAAGTATCTTTTGGTGCACGGCTAATTTCACTTAGCATGATGTCCTATAGGGTCATCAGTGCTGTCATGAGTGACTGCATTTCTTTTCTTTTTTTAAAGGCTGAATAGTATTCCACATGCGTATATATCACATTTTCTTCTACCATTCATTTGTTGTTGGACGGGTTCAGTCCGTACCTTGGCTATTGTGAATATTGCTGTAATAAACATGGGGATTCAGATATATTTTTTGCTTGCTGATTCGGTCTTTGGGATATATACCTGGAAGTGGGATTGTAGATGAAATGGTAGTTCTATTTTTAATTTTTTTTTTATAAACTCCATACTGTATTCCATAATGGCTATTCTAATTCATGTTCCCACCACAGTTTATGAGGGCTATTTTTCTCCTCATCCTAGCCAACACTTTTGATCATAACCATCCCGTCCTAAGGCGGATGAGCTGACAACTCATTATGGTTTTAATCTGTTCTCCCTGAGGGTGATGTTGAGCTTCTTTTATGTACAGGTTACCCATGTGTGTCTTCCATTGAAAAATGTTTATTGAGTCCTTTGCCTGTTTTTTAATAAAGTTATTTGTTTTCTTACTATAGAGTTTTTGAGTTTCTCATCCATTTTGGATTTTAAACCCTTTGAATATGAATGATCTGTAACTATTTTCACAGGTTGTCTCTTCACCCTTGGGTTGTTTTCTTGGTTATGCAGAAGCTTTTCATTGCTATACGATGCCACCCATTTTTGCTTTTGCTGCCTGTGCTATGGGCATCATATTCAAAAAATCCTTGCCCAGACCAGTGTCAAAAAGCTTTCCTCGTATGTTTTCTTCTAGTAATTTTATAGTTTCGGGTCTTATGTTTCAGTACTTAATACATTTTGAGTTTACTGTTTTATCTGGTGTGAGCTGAGGGTCCAATTTCACCCTTCCACACATGGAAGGCAATTGTCCTCCAGCATCATTTGTTGAAGACACCATCTTTTCCCTGTTGTGTGTTTGAAGATCAATCGGTTGTCAACGTGTGAGTTTATTTCTGGGCTCTTTCTTCTGTTCCATTGGCTTATGTGTCTGTTTTCATGCCAGGGCTGGGCTGCTTGATTACTATCACCTTGTACTTTATCAGGTAGTCTGGTGCCTGCAGCTTTGTTCTTGCTCAAGATTGCTCTGGCTATTTGGTTTTTTTTTCTGTGCCTTCATACCAATTTTAGGATTTTTTTTTTTTATTTCTGTGAAAAATGACATTGGACTTTTGATAGGGAATACATTGACTCTGTAGATAGCTTTGGGTTGTATGAACATTTTAACAACACAAATTTCTCCAATTTATGAATATATCTTTCCATTTATTTGTGTATTCTTCAATTTATTTCATATGTACATATTTTATAGTTTTTAGTGTTCATATCTTTTATTTTTTTCATTCTATTATACATGGAATTATTTCCTTTATTTCTCTTTGGGACAGTTTGTTGTTGTTATATGGCAACACTACAGATCATTATACATAGATTTTGTTTCCTGCAACTTTATTGAATTCATTTCTTAATTTTAAGAGCTTTTTGGTGATGTATTTATGGCTTTCCATATATACAAAAATATCATGTCATCAGCAAATATAGGTGTTTTCACTTCTTTCTCTGTTCAGATATCCATCTTTCTTTTTCTTGCCTAATTGCTCTGGCTAGGACTTCCAGTATTACACTGAATAGAAGTGGTGAGAGTGGGCATTCTGGTCTTCTTCCTCATCTTGGAAGAAATGTTTTCAACTGTTCACCACTGAGCATGATGTTAGGTGTCAATCTGTCATCTATGACCTTCATTGTGTTGAGATATTTTTTTCTACACCCAATTTGTTGAGACATTTGCCATGAAAGGATGTTGAATTTTGCCACATGCTTTTTCAGTATCCATTGAGATAATTGTATGCTTTTTGTACTTCCTTCTATTTATTTATTTATTTATTTATTTATTTATGCAGTTTTTGGCTGGGGCTGGGCTTGAACCTGCCACCTCCAGCATATGGGGCCAGTGCCCTACTCCTTTGAGCCACAGGCACTGCCCTTTCTGTTGATTTATTGATCTGTGTATGTTGAACCATCCTTACACTCTTGGGATAAATCCCAGGGATCATGTATGAGCCTTTTAATGTGGTTTTAAATTTTACTTGCTAGTAGTTATGGAGGATATTTACATTTCTGTTCATCAGAAAATTGGCCTTTCATTTTCTTTTCTTTTCTTTTCTTTTTTTTTCTTTTTGAGACAGAGTCTCACTGTAACACCCTCAGTAGAGCGCTGTTGTGTCACAGCTCATAGCAACCTCTAACTCTTGGGCTTAAGTGATTTTCTTGCTTCATCCTCCCAAGTAGCTGGGACAATAGGTGCCCACTGCAACACCCAGCTATTTTTTGTTGCAGTTGTCATTGTTTAGCTGGCTTGGGCTGGGTTTGAACCCGCCAGCCTTGGTGTATGTAGCTGATGCTGTAACCACTGTGCTATGGCACCAAGCCTGGCCTTTAATTTTCTTCTCTTATAGTATCTGGATTCAATATCAAGGTAATACTGCCCTCATAAAATGGGATTGGGAATTCTTCCTCCTCTTCAATTTTTTTGGGGAGTATTTAGAAAAGATTGGCATGAATTCTTCCTTAAATGTTTGGCAGAGTTCATTAGTGAAACCATCAGGTCTTGGGATTTGCATTTGTATTTCTGCTTTATCTGTTGTAATAGTTTGTCTTTTATGTATAATTTTTAAGTTGTAAAGTCTTCCCTCTTTTATTCCCATTAGTCTAACTAAAGGTTTGTTAATTTTATCTTTTCATAAAACCAACTCTTAGTTTCCTTGATCTCTTCTATTATTTTTCTAGCCTTTATTTTATTTAGTTCTGCTCTGAGTTTTACCATTTCCTTACTTATGCTGATTTGGGGCTTAATTTGTTCTTTATTCTCTAATTCCCTAAGTTGTAAAGTTAAGGAATAAGAATTATTTGAGATGTATAGTGTAGGTGTTGGTCACTAAGAATTTCCCTCTTAGAACTGCTTTTGCTGCATCTCATATATTTTTAGCACGTCATGTTTCCATTTTCCATTTTCATTCATCTCAATATATTTTGTGCTTTGTTTTTTGATTTCTTTTTTTGTTTGTTTGTTTATAGAGACAGAGTCTCACTTTATCACCCCTGGTAGAGTGCTGTGGCATTTCAGCTCAGAGCAACCTCCAACTCCAGGACTTAGGCAATTCTCTTGCCTCAGCCTCTTGAGTAGCTGGCACTACAGGCACCTGCCACAATGCCCGGCTGTTTTTTTGTTGTGGTTTGGCTGGGGCCAGGTTTGAACCCGCCACCCTTGGTATATGGGGCTGGCACCTTACGCCCTGAGCCACAGGCGCCACCCTGTTTTTTGATTTCTTCTTTGCCTTATTTGTTATTTGGGAGTATATTGTTTAATTTCCACGCATCTTTGAATTTTTCAATTTTCCTTATGTTATTGAGTTCTAGTTTCATACCATTATGTAAGAAAAGATAATTTATATAATTTTAGTCTTCTTGAATTATTAAGACTGGTTTTATGGCCTACCATATGATCTATCCTGGATAATGTTCCATGTAAGTTTAGAAAGAATGTGTGTTTTGCTACTATTTAATGAAATATTCTTCATATGTATATTAGATCTGTTTGTTCCATAATGTTGTTCACTGTTTCCTTACTGATTTTCTGTCCGGATGATCTATCCATTGTTAAAAGAGGGCTACTGAAGTCCTCTCCTATTATTGTAACATTTGTCTTATATAGTTAGGTGTTCTGATGTTGGGTGCATGTGTACATATAATTTTTATATATACTTGATGAATTTTCCCCTTTATCATTATATAATAATCTTTTTTATCTTTTGAGACAATGTTTGAGTTAGAGTCTATTTTGTCTGTATATAGCCATTCCTGCTTTTTTTTTTGTTTACATTTTCATAAAATAGCTTACGCTATTCCTTCACTTTCAACCTAAAGTATGTCTGTTGTAGTCAGCATTTAGCTGGATCTTGTTTGTTTTAGTTTTTTTTTTTTTGTTTACTCATTCACTCACTCTCTGTCTTTATGACTGAAGAATCTACTTTTATTTAAAGTAATTTTGATAGGTAGTGACATACTACTGCCCTTTTGGATAATTGTTTTCTGATTGTTTTGTAGTTCTTGTGTTTTATTTTTTCACTCTTGTTGTCTTCTTGATTTGATAATATTATTCTGGTGACATTTCTTTCCCTTTATCTTTTGTCTGTATTTTCCAGATTTGTGTATGTGTTTAAGTTTGTATGTGGTTAAAATGAGGCTTACATAAAGCATCTTATAGTTATAACATTCTACATTAAACTGATAAAAACTTAACTTTCACCTCATACAAAAACTCAACACTTTAACTTCTCCTTCCCCAACATTCTGTAATATTCATATCTCAGTTTATACAGTTTATATATTATATATCTATTAACACATTCTTGCAGCTATAGTTTTTTTTTTTTAATACTTCTGTTCTTAAACTTTAATACTGGACTTAAAAGTGAGTAAGCACCACTTTATGGTATTAGAGTATTTTTACAGTGAGTTTTACACTTTCATCTCTTTTCATGTTTCAGTACTTTGCACTTTACCCCTGATTCCCACCTTAGGAACACCAGTTTCTAGTTTCCATGTCAATGTTACAATATTCCTTTGTTCTTACTCCATAAATCACCTTCTCTTTTCCTTTCTGCTCTCTGAATGTTACCCAGGTTCTCTATGTTTCTCTCACATTTACTTTTTCTCTCTCACTTTTCTGCTTGGCATTATTTTTTCTCATTATATACAGGTATTTTTTATGTACTGAAAAGATAGACACTGGAAACCCCAAATTAATAGCTTTCCATCTTAGACATACTTTTCCTACTGGAGTTTCTCTCCCAAACATTTATATGTTTATTTCAGGAAAGGGCCTGGATTGGTCCTGGTTGAATCATATGTTCACTCCTGGGCTAATCACTCTTCCCTGAGTAATATGCACTATAACTGTGTAAGTTGTAGGTCTTGTGCCCACTCTCAAAGAGAGAATGTGGCTGGGAAGCCCCAAACAGTAGCTATCATAATCCATTGCAGCACAGATTGGGAGTCTGCTTTTCTCTCTTTCATAGTTCCATAGCAAGGATGTTTGGTTGGTCTCAGGAGACTAAAAGAGAAGTAAGGGCTGCCCCTTATTGACTTAGGACTGACATCTCCTTGGTAGTTGAAATTCAGCTTAGAATCCAAGTAGAGATGACTGGTTGAACATATCAACTGGCATGTTAGTAAAATTTTGAGAGTAAACAAGAAAGTACAAAGATTTTTAAAAATATGGAAACTCAGAAAAACAGAAAGGAAGTAAAGCAGCATACAAGTTTTGGAAGTTGAAAAGCATATTGACAAGTGGTAACCGATTTAGTTATTCCTACTTCTGTCTGGGGATGTGGCTTTCTCTGGTCTTTTGAAAAGAAGCCTGATTTATACTGAAGAATCATCAAAAACCTTAGGGATTGACACTTCCATGTGCTTCTAAAAGTGGAGGTGAAAGGCTAAAAAGGGAGAAAATCTATTTTACCAGAAGTGATAAAACAGCAGGTGTCTGTGAACTTGACCAGGCACAGTATACAGCAGGGACACTGTGCTAGAAATGGGTTATGTGAACATTTCTGCATCAGATGACCCTTAGTTCTCTTCTTCCTCTCAGCTTCTAGGGAGCCAACGGCCAGGCCTGTACTCTGAGCAGAGATCCAGAGAAATCTTCTTTAGGCCTCTCTTTCTGGTCAGTTCACCTAGAGATACTGATATTGGAGATTAATTAATAGAATGCACCAGGATCGCTGTCCAGTAAAGTCCACAGTTGATACGTGTAAGACTGTCCATATGATTGAGCTTCTAATTAGTGTATTAGTTTCTTGTCTTTAACTAGAACAGACAGTTCAAGATCATCAGACATCCAAGGAAAATTTCTAATATGAAAGAGATTGATGTAACCAGAAATATTCAGATCATCTTTTTTCTCTATTTTATATTATATTTATTTTTTATAATTTTCTTCTAACACTACTATAGAAACTTTGGTTCATAATCTCCAATTTTTTCCTTTTTCCTTCCTTAAAAACATTTTTTTGAGGGACGGTGCCTGTGGCTCAAAGGAGTGGGGTGCCGGCCCCATATATTGGAGGTGGTGGGTTCAGACCCAGCCTTGGCCAAAAACTGCAGGGAAAAAAAAATCATTTTTTTGAGATAGCTATGTTGCCGGGCTGGCCTCAATCTTCTCTGCTCAAGAGATCCTACCACCTCACTCTCCCAAGTAGCTGGGACTACAGGTGCAAGGTACCATGCCTAGCTATGTTCTCCAATTCTTAATTTTCAAGAGGCTGAGTTGCAGTCTGGAGCCTCTGCTGTGTAGCCAACCTTACCAGCACCCAGGGCCACTCCCAATGCAGAGGGCAGCTGGGCTGCACTGGTGGTGGGCGGCCCCTTCCTAAGGGGAGCAGGACGGCCTGGTCTTCTGACCCCCAGGCCTGCTCTGCACTGTCCCTCTAGTGTCTGTGTATGAGTGTCTGTCAGGCCTCAGATCAACACATCACCTGTAAGAGCCTGGTGACAAGGGTCACTGGTGGCTGCTTCCCCGCTCCCTCTGTGTCCACAGGCAGGGGGCAATCTGAAGGTGCTCTGCATGACTCCCATCTCAACAGGCATGGTGCTGAGTCCTCTGGAGAGGCTTCCTGAAGAAGGAAGTGGGTTTAGGGACAGAATGGTCATAGCTGGGGTGATGCTATCCAAAGGGAAAGAAATCAGTGAGTCAGAAGCACCCAAGTGCTTATCGCAATTGCAGAGACATGGTATCAACACACATGCCTGTCAGTGGGTAGGTGGGGCAATACTCAGTCATGAGAAAGAATGAAATAGTGTTGTGGGCAGCAACTTGGAGGGAAAGACAAGTTGTTATCTAAGGGAGGTCACTCACTGAGAGAAACCTAAACACTGGACGTCCTCCGCATGTGTGAACTGAGCTTGGCCCCACAAGGACACTCAGGGCTATGTTAAGGACCCTGGAGACTCCTGGGTGGGAGACACAAAAGGGAGGCAGGGGTGTGCCTATGAGTGCTCCTGTGGGGACAAGTGTGTACTATGGGAGGGACGGGTGCACTGAAGCCCTGACTTCACCACTGTACAAACTATATGTGCTACAGAATTAAACTTGCCACCTAAATCTAATAAAATTTAAAAAAGAAAAATCCCCAAACAAAACAAGAAGAAACAAACATACAAGAAAAGTTGGGGGATACAGAGGAAACCACTCAGGAGAGAGCACCTGCGTGTCAGGGAGCACAGAAAAGCGGATTGCCATTCTGTTGCTGCTGGGGTTTCAGTAGGACAGAGAAGGCTGGTATCACCCGCTTTCCTCCCTCTTTGCCTTGAATGTGGATGAATTATTGAGGTGTGGTTGCTGCCCATGACCATGAGCAATCACTGTATGCTGGAAACTGTGCCCATATGGAAACTGTGCCCAGGAACATCTCTAATTCTTATCTCAGCCCTACAAGGCAGGAGCCGTGACCCACTTTATTTCTCAGATGAAGAGACTGAGGCTCAGAGAGGAGAACCGTGCAGAGACGTTACACAGTAGAGATGGAACCTGAATCCAGATCTGGCACCTGCCAGGGTCTGCACCATCACCCTTGGGCTCTTCCTTTCCTGTGGAGGGCCGGAGGGCTCCAGCCTCACAGCATCCACTTCCCACCCCACTCAGGTGCAGCTCAATTTCTCTCTTCTGAGAACAGAGGCCCAAATGTGGAGAGAGGATTGGAGACTCCTTGATATTGAATCACTTATCTCAGGCATCCTTGAACTTTTTAAACAGGGAGCCAGTTCACTGTCCCTCAGACTGTTGGAGGGCCGGACTATAGTTTAAACAAAACAAAATCTTATGCACACTGCACATATTTTATTTTGAAGTAAAAAAACAAAACGGGAACAAATATAATCACACCACCTCATGTGGCCCGCAGGCTGCAGTTTGAGGACTTATCTGGTTAACTCCAATGAGTCAGGGAGCAAATGCGGCCCAAGGTGTGTTGTTTTAATAGCAAATCAGAGGTGAGTGCACACAATTCTTTAATTATGTATCTTTTTCTCAGAAAAAGTGTAAGGGCCCCAGCAGGTGCCTGCTCTCAGGGCCTTGTTACATTGACAAAGCGAGGGTTTATGGGTTTATGAGTTCCGAGCAGCCTGGCGAGACGTGAGCAGGGGTTGGAGGCTGCTATGAAAATGTCATGGGGTAAATAATGTGCATTGATACACCAGTCAAATCTCCCAGGCTTGTTTCTTTCTTGTTTCTTTTACCTCAGGTGGAGATAATTTAACAGCTTGTAACAACTTCATGACTAAATGCAGGGAGTTGTTTTGCCTTTCTAAAGAAAAATAACAAATTCCTCACCATTATTATGGTGACCCTCTCATTTAATTCAATTGTGAAGCCTCCAAATTATTAAAATGAGAACAGCTCACTTTTCGTATTCCTAGGATGTGTTTGCCCACCTCGTATTAAGCAAACTCTGGCTGCCTTGGGAGCTGTTGACTTGGCTGGAACAGGTGAAGGGGACTTTTCTGTCTGGTGGCCTTGGGAGCACCCCTGGGTCAGTGCTGGATGTGTCCTGTCTTCTCTCTGTTGTCAGGGCTGCTGGGAGTATGCCTGGTGACCAGCTGGAATTTGATCTCACAGAACACCTCTTTCCAACCTGTTTCTCACCTGCTTCTCTGCTATAGAGACTGGGCGGGACATGGAGTCACTCTCTCAGGCTTGTAAGCAGCTAGGTCATGTGGCTGGTTCTGTTCAATGAGATATAATTGGAACTCATGGGAGTAGTTGGGGGAGGCTTGAGGGAAAGCATCTTACTGATTTCGTGAGAGGGATAAGACAGATAAGCCTGGCATCACTTCCTTCATCTCTTTTTGCCTTAATGTGAATATGACGTGTGAGCTACATAGGCCCAGTTATCTTGTGACACATGGGAGGTGACACCTTGTTAAAGGTGAGCAGGTGGAAGGAGTGGTGGGAAAGAGCTACCCTGGTGCCAGAAACTGCCTCCCATTTGATTTCTTATTAGTAAGAAAAATAATCTGCTATACCTTAGCTAGTTTATCTGGGTTTTGCAGCTAAACTTATTTCCAACTGATACTTAGTCTATGGGAAAGTGTATCTGGGTCAGGTGGTGACGCAGCCTCAGGCTGAAAGACGTGGGTGTTTCTGGATCTGCCCATCCTTTCCACCCTTCTACCCTCTGCCCCACCTTCTGTGGGTCTGTCCATCCACCCAGCCATCCACCTGACAGGCATTGTCACCTGCACTGCCTGCTGGCTCTGTGCTGGGGAAGCAGCAGTGAGTGACAGACAAGCTGCTTCTGTCCTGGAGCATACCTCTGTTGGAGACTGATGATGCCAACATGTGCAGGCAGGATGATTCACAGGTGCAAGCACTAAGTGCAGAGTGTAAAGGGGCAGGGAGAGAGCCCACTGCAGTGGGGTCTCAGGGAACGCCTTTCTGAGGAAGTGACATTTTTTGCTGAGTGCTGAATGACATGGTATTTTGCTGACTGTCACTCTGTGGAATTAACCTTGTAAAACTTGAGGTGACACCTTTTGCATACATGATCTACTTGCCTTTTGATAACCCTTACAGGTCAAATCTGCTCATTGGAACTAGGATAAGAGACCACAGCTGGACAACTGGGGCAGCTGCTACCCTCACCCCAGGCTGGTCACTAGACTGAGCTTTAGGTGGCAATAAGACTGGTCTCCTATCTGGTCTTTTCCATCTTGCTGTATTTCTGCAGGCATGATGCCTCTGAAGATACCCTGCAGGTGGCTTCTGGGAACCTGGGACCATTCACTGCCAGGCCTTGCTCGTGCCCCCTGTTCCTCTTGAGAAACTTCTCTCATCATCCTGCTCTCTGTGTGTTGAAAACCCTCCCTGAGGCCTTCCCTGACCACCCCCTTAGGACCTTTCTAATGACACTGGCTTCTGTTTGGCTGGTATTGGAATTGACTGTAGATTCCTGGGGGCCTGATCTTCCTGGATGTGTAGCCCAAGGGGGCAGTGGTCTTTCATGAATGGACCCTGGCCTACTGGGCCCCCATCTCCAATACTGGGTTTTCCTAATGCGGTGAAGGGCTGGTGGCGCGGGCCCTGCATGACCTCGGGTTGGCCTGCTTCCTCTGAACCCCCCTTGTCTGAAGTTAGGGCACAGAACCAGCAGCCACTCCAGCTGGAAGCACCCTGAGTCCAGCTGGCTGGTACTCCCCAGACCGGTGATTACTCAATATCCCCACAAGGTCCTGGCATTTGTAATATAGAATTTTTAGAGGGGAGAGGGAAATGAGAAATAGAGGTAATTCTGTTTGGGGAAATAAATGGTTGCTAGGGAGAGGAAGGGATGGAGGAGGAACAGATGGACTTGTACAGTCTGCAGACAGACTAATTTATGCTTTGAGTTATTTAGCCAGGTCTGGTGGTATTCCTGGTCTGTTTTCCTGGTGTATACTGAGATCACAGGGGGAGGAAGGAGGATCATTGTCCTTCTTCTAAGGCCTTAGTCAGAAATACCCAGAAGCCACATTTGGGGTGAAATTTCCTTTGCTCCTCCACATGTGAGGGAGAGAGGGCCCTTCCCAGAGAAGCTCACAGCCCTGCTGTGACACTCATTCCCAGGACACATCTGGACACATCCAATGTACCAGGGATAGTGATGACCCGGCCCCAGTGCAGCTGTCCTGATGATGGTCCATCAGAATCATGAGAACAAGGCAGATAAGTCCCTTCCATTAGTGGTTACTCTGCAGTAGCAGAGGGTCACAGGCATTTTCTGCTGTTAAGAAAAAATACCAGAGGCAGCCTTGGGGTGGCCCTGGAGGAAGGCCCAGGAACAACCTGGAGCGTGGCTCTTCCATTGCCTTTTCCTGTCCGCTTAGGCTCAAGGAATTAAATGACATTTTATTTCTCCAGGAAATACTTCAAGGGTATCTTCTGTCTCCAGCAACAATACAGGATGGGAAAGAGAGAAGGTCTGTGTCTCCACCCTGTCCTGTGAGTGGCCCATGTCCCCCTCAGAGCAGCTTAGGATTGAAGGAACCTAGAGCTCGCTTCAGGCCAGTTCTCTGCCCAGCAGGTGTTTACTCAACCTACCTGGTGCAGAGCATCCAGGAGCCAGTGATCCATCTGGGGAGGGAAGCAGTCTCAAGAAAAGTCAGGGACTTTGAGACGCTGATGCTCCAGGGTTGGAGGGTATAGAACACACCCTTATTTTAGGGGTCAGCAAGAAGACATTTCCCCAGACCTTCATTTTCACTTAGGGTCTTTCTTTGCACACACTGGACAGATTTCTTGCATTACTGAAAAGAGACTTACATAGATGCAGGTACTGTTTATCCTGTGTTATTTTCCCATGCATAAATGAGAAACTATAGGAAAAAAGTTAAAGACTGCTCAACCTTTTCCAACTCAGAACCTGTTTCTTGACCGAGAGTCTTTCTTTGACATCTGAAGTTTTCCACATGACACTGGGGCGGGGACAGGACCCTAGCCATACACTGTTTCTCAGCAGATGAGCCCCACTGGTGTTACTGGGCCATCTGTCAAGCCTAAACACCCTTTCTGCAAACTGGATGTCCATTACAGATAACCAGCCACAAGTTGGCCTGGTCAGAGCAGCAGCTGTTGGGCTGCAGCCCCACTTCAGAGAGGTTGACATGTTTAAAAAATGGGACTTTTGGGCGGCGCCTGTGGCCGAAAGGAGTAGGGCGCCAGACCCGTATGCCAGAGGTGGCAGGTTCAAACTCAGCCCTGGCCAAAATGAACTGCAAATAAAAAGAAAAAAATGACTTTTAGAATCAGAGAATACAGTAACAGAATGTGTCACTGGCAGCAGCGATATCAACAGTCAGGAGCAAGGGAAGGGTGTGGAGGACACAGGGAGGGTGTGGGTGGGCAGGAGGGGTCAGGCGAGGATGGCTCCCTAGAGGAGGTGAGGAAGAGTCAGGGCATGTGGGGCAGGGCTACTCCCAGGAGCAAAGGAGGTCTCAGCCATGCCCACAGCTCCTCCCTGCTCAGCCCCCTTTGGGCTTCAATCAGCTCAGAAATGTGTCTCCTCAGCATTCTCCAGCCCCAGCATCCAGCATGGGCCCACTCTTCCTCCCCACATTGCGAGCCTCCTGGGCTTTTCCCAGCCTCCCTGAAAAGCACAGCACATTTCCAGATACCAAGGACTGATGAGGGTTAGGAGTTAGCCATCATCACTGGAAACTTCTTTTTCTTCCTATGAAACAAGGGTGGTGTCTCTCTGGAGTGGCACTAGACTGCATCTGTAGTGGCCTGCAAGGAAGCAGGGAGGCCACTACAGGGTGCCCCCAACAGCCTCCTGGGGACACTGTCTGCCCTGCCCAAGGTGAATGAGACAGGTCCTGGCTCAAGCTAGAGACATAGCTAATTCTGCAGTGAGCTGGCAGGCTGGGAACCACAGAGAAAGACTGAGATGGCCACAGGGAGAGGGTACCAAGGAGAGCCCTCTTGTTGAACAGAATGGAGCTCATGTGGGGGTTGCCATGGCAGAGACTATCCTCTCTAGATCAAGGCCATCTGAGGGCTGGGTACCAGCCTAGAGGTCCCCCTCACTCCCACAGCCCAGCACCTTCTCAGGAGACCGTCCCTTGTGGTGCAGGCCGCTCTCTGAGGAGACTGAGATGGAGCTGTTGAGCACAGGTCTGCTGTGACAGGGTAAGATTTAACTCAGCCGGAGGGGAGAGCTGAGCATATGATCAGCTGAGCCGTCCTGCCCATGAATAAGGGTGGCTTAAGGGTATGCCGACTGCTTCATTCTTAGATCAGGTTTAAACTAAATGTGTCTTTAAGTTTTGAAGGCTTAATAGGTCTAAGATTGCTCTGAATCACATGCCACAGTAACACTCAGTTTCTGCAGTTTCTCCACTTTTCACAGCACTGGGCACTTCTTAGCTCTTAGTCACGAGGAGTGTTGACAGGAGGTTGTAGAGATTTGTTGAGAATAGTTTCTCTCAAGAAAGGGGAGCATTTAGTGAACATTCATGTGTGTGCCTGTGTGTACACATGTGTGCACGAGTGAGTTTGTACTAGTGTGTGTACAAGTGTGTGTACCAGTGCGTGTACCAGTGTGTCTGGGGGAGATGTGTTTCTGTGCACACCAGCACTGGCCTGTCTAGCAGGGTGAGGTTCAGTAGAGCCATTCCTAGCCAACCAGCTGGTGAGCTGTGCCTTGGCCTCCCCAAGGAGGAAAGTGGAAAGTGACCAGGTCGCAATGCCGGCATGAGGTATGATGCCTGTTGCCCAGAGTGGCCTTAACCCCACCCAGCAGGTACACAGGGCTCTGCTGGGCATGCAGAGAGCAGCCCCAGTGCACAGCACATTGCGTGGGGAGCGTCTCTGTGAAGTGGACCTGGCTGTTCACCCGTGTGGACTTACAGCTTTCAGTTTTAAGCCTCCTGAATGTGAATTTGTGATAGTGATTGGCCTCTCACTGTGGCAACCAAGGGAGAGAGGGGAAGTGTGTCTTCCTCACCAAGACACGGTCTGGTGGGAGCAGTGAGTCCCTGTGAAGTGTCCCTCGCCACGTCAGGTGCATGGTGAGCTGTGCAGGGGCTGCCACGCGTCCCCATGAAGCATCCAGCCCCATGTCAAGTGCACAGGGGCTACTGTGAGTTCTCAGGAAGCATCTGGCCCCATGTCAAGGGCACGCTGAGCCACACAGGGGCTACTGTGAGTCCTCAGGAAACATCCGACCTCATGTCAGGTGCAAGGTGAGCAGCATAGGGGCTGCCCTGAGTCCCTGTGAAGTGTCCGGCCCCATGTCAGGTTCATGGTGAGCTGCACAGGGGCTGCTGCTGGTGGGACAGAATAGTACACACTTCCTTTGTGAATCACAGATGTCAGAGGTGGCAGTAATTAAGGCACAGTGGGGAAAGATTTTGGGCAGAGGCAAGGCTTGAACTCTGATCATCAGCTCCTTCTAACCCCAACATGCCTTCCCTGAGCCCCGTAGGCTGCTACCTTCAGACAGCTTGGTTGATATTCCTCACTTTGTCCTAGACAAACATGAAAATGACTGCTCAGGGATGACACACATGGTGAGCACATGTTTGATGGCAACTAGTGAAGGTGGGCCACTGCCAGTTCCCCAACCTGCACTTGCCACCATCTCATTATTCATTATTACATTATTACTCATTATCACATCACATGTTCCTAATTTACTAATCAGTGATAAGCTTCTAATTTATTGTATTGATTATTTCCCGTGCTGGAATGTAAGCCCCAGGAGGGCTGAATTCTCTGTCTGGTCACAGATATGTTCCAAGCATCCTGGAATAGTAGTGGCAAATAGCAGGTGTTCAGTAAGTACGTGATAGGGGAAGTGGAGTAACCCACACGCAAGCACACACTTACACACATGTATACGATATACACACAAACACACGTGCACACATGCGCACACACATATGCACACGCACACACACATTATGGTGCTGGCTGACTTCAGTGCTGGCTGACCACTGAACAAACCAAAAGTCTGTTAATTCAGCAAGAATCCATAGACAGATGTGATGTGACCTAGGTTCCAATCCCACCTCTAATATTAGTAGAACAGTTTTTTTTTTCTTCACAAATACGACTCTTTATTTGTCACTATTAAACATCTGAATTTTAAGCAGGTTCTGGGCTAGTGGTTCACATCCATCAGCTCCTTCAACTTTAGGTCCTGTCTTATCTGGCTCTTTCAGAACTGCACCCTTCACTATGAAGCTCCAACTTGGGCTTCTCCAGTGTTTTTACTTCTCCAAGGATAGATTGACAAGCCTTCTCTATGTCTTCGCTCATGCAACCTAGAATCAATTTCTTGACTATTTATTTCAAGTGGTTTGTCTGTACCTCTCTGGTCATGATCTTCATCATCTTCTGACTTTGACAAATCTGCTGGTGCTGAGCATGGGGTGGGGGTCTTACATACCTGATTGATGTGGTTTTTAGTAAAACAACACAGAAGAGACGAACCGGATAACCATCAGTGGTCTTGACACCAACTTGCACGTGTATCCCAGTTGGTTCCCTGGGCCCTGTGACTAGCGCTGGGCAGTATTTCTTGTCATGGCCGGTGCCTCCACGTCACGCCAACCTTTCCTAGGAAATGGCTCTCCCCCTTTCCTCTCGGATTCCTTGTTGCTGCCTTTCATCAGGTGCTTATTCTACCAACCAGTAAATCACTTGTTATTTGCCTTTTGCAGATGAGAAAATTGATAGACTGATAGTGAGAATATCAACCTATAAATGTTGTAAGAATGTGATGAAACAATGTGTGTAAACCACTTACAGAAGGTTCCTGTGTCCTGGGACCCATTGGCTCCTTTTTGTTTGTTTGAGACAAAGTCTCACTGTGTCCCCCAGGCTGTGGAATCATCATAGTTCACAGGAACCTCAAACACCTGGGCTCAAGTGATGCTTTTGCCTCAGCTTCCTGAATAGCTGGGAGTATAGGTGTCTATCACAACATCAGGCTAATTTTTCTATTTTTACTAGAGATGGGGTTTCACTCTTGCTTAGGCTGGTCTCAAACCCCTGAGCTCAAATGATCCACCTGCTTCTGCCTCCCAGAGTGCTGGGATTACAGATGTGAGTCCCTGTGCCCAGGCAAATTAAGCACTTTTTATATTATCTTAGTTAATCCTTATCAAGACCTTAAGGCAGGACCTATTATTTGCCTTTCAAGACATAAGAAAACTGAACCCTGAAGAAGTTGAGTGATTGCCAAAGGTCGCACAGCTTGTCAGTGGTGGAGCAGGTTCAAACCCAGACAGGCTGACTTACTAAGCTGGGCAGCTTGACCCAATTGAACTTAACCCATTTCTAAATCCAGGAGCTTCTTTGCAGCCTTGAATTTCATCAGGAAGACTTCCGTCATACTGTTTTCTGCTGTGCAGCCTCCATGCCAACATCAGTGGCCACATCTGCACATGCTGACCTGCTGCAAATGCTGATTCATGCCACTTTACAGTCAGGCCCCTATGCTTGATCCTTCTTACAACGTGGTCCTGGACATTCATATGGGCGGCTCTGTGGGCACCACAGATACTTTGTGTGTCTCTGCTGGTCTCCACCATCATTAGCGTCAGCTGTTGGTGATATCAGCTGGTATTTGGGCTCAAAGCTTTAAAGAAATTCTATGCTCCAGATGAATTTCTATAGTTATAGTGTCCTGCATTTATTTCACTGGGACCGGTGTCTCAAATGTCTACAAGATGGGGGAGTGCAAAGCAGAACGAAGGTCCTGATGGCTTAGGAACATTCCATCTAAATGAGAATTGCTTTTATTTTTAATTTCATGGGTTTTTTGGTGGATCCTTACTTGCTTTGCATTTGTGTGACTCTAAGTTTCAGTTCATGACAAAGGGGGTGTCACTTCTGATACACGCATGTGCACAGAGCCTCATGTGGAGGTCCACTGATAACCCAACAAGGAAGACTTCCCAGGGGAGATCTTGGGAGGGCACATTTCAGAGAAGAGAGGAGGCTATTTTAATGTACATGCAATGAGATGAAAACACTATCATGGGGACAGCAGGGAGGACTAAGGCTGGAACCTAGAAAGGACCAAGTTGGGAGCCTGGGGTGTGGAGGCATCTGAACTGGGAGGCAGAGGACATACTGAGTTTGCCCAGTGCTTACCCGCCGGGCACTGCATGAGGTGCTTAGCCCCACTGGAACATCAGCTGGCCAAGGGACCCTGGAGAGTGACTAAGCCTAGCCTAGCTCCCTTCCAGGTGGGACAGTACCAGGTGCAGAGGGCTGAGGTTGAGTCACGTGCACAGAATCTGTGCTGATGGTGGAGGCTGTGCTTGTGCCTGGCCAGCTCAGCTCCTGCATTCAGGTATGTGGCAACCTCAGGTCTACAGGTGGGGTTTGCAGACTCAGGTCTGAATCTCGAACAAAACACCAAAATCCAGGGATGGAAGTAGCCTTGCACCTAAGGGTGTGAGCTATCTGGTGGCCTTCATTGAGCTTCTCATGCAGATTCAGTGGTTTTTCAGGTGTCAGTGTGCTCTGGAGAGCCAGGATTGCTGCTGGCAAGGTCTCCCATCATCATCTTGTTAACTCTCTCTATCCCTTCCCCACCCACGTTGTCTACACTGCCGCTACTCACCTTCCAATCTTTTCCCAGACCACTGCTTATCTGTGACATTGGCCACTTCATCCAATGCTGCTCAGTCTGTCCGCAGGGCTGGTAGAAAGCATAGAACTCGAGGGCCTCACCTCACTCGGGGGAGGAGGGCAGGCAGAGCCTCTTCTACTTGCTAATTTGCCTTCTTTCAGCCTCCCTCCCCTTCTGTGATCAGCAGGTCCAGCTGCTGACGCCAGCACCTGGCCCTCTCAGAGCCCTCCAGTGGCTTCCAGGGCCCAGAACAACACCCCTGGCCTGCACCTTGTCAATAAGACTTGTGTGACCCACCTGTAGGCCTCTTCCTTGAACTCACTGGTTTCTTGGCTGCTTCCAGAAGCTCCTTAGATGTGCTGAGCTCCTTCCTGCCTGAGCCCTGCTGTTTCCCTGCCTATGATGTGGCTGGAAAAGCCTTTCTGCACAAGCCTGTGAATTGGCTCTTTTCACTGAGAGAATTTACAAACATGGGTACATATAAACCGTGGTGTGTTACAGAGCACATACAAACTGGGGTGTGTTTAAGTCTCCCTGGCCTCTCTGGCTGATCTATGACACCCATGACAGCAGGGACTTGTCTGTTTTGCTGTCACTGTGCTTCTCCGATCACAGGGTGTGTGAGCCCACATGGGGTCCCTCTGCACAGTGGATGGGGTGTATCTCCCCAGGACAGGTGATATGTCTACTGGGGCATGGTTCTGCATGCTGATTCTGTTAGAACAGGGCATGAATCATCGTAATAAATGTGGCACTCTGTGCCATTTATAATGTGGCTGGTGGTGTGGTATTCTTGAGCAGTACACAGATTCTACAACTGTGCTCAGCAGTCCTCCCCCATCACCCACCGTGGTATCTAGAACATAAGGAGTACTTGTATAAATTAGTTAATGGGAAAGCTCTGGGGCTAGGGTAGAATCAACAGATGTAAAATCTGGCTGCCTGGGGTTTGGGGATAGAAGTTACCACTTGGTAGCTGGTCCCAGCTAAGTCACTCACCTTCTAGAGCCTCTGTTTCTTCCCTTGTGACACAGAGTCCATGATCCACGACCTGGTCTCAGGTGTCCTGTGAAAATCTTGGTCACAGCATACACTAGCACACTTGGTTCATGGGGTCGGTGCAGCAGCCCTGCCTGGTGCTGTCCCCATGTCACTCTGCCTCTCTGGAGGCTGCCAGCATCTCACCTCAGGTTCCTCAGTGCTTCTCTCAGCTGTCCTGTCAGGGCTTCTCTAGACTGGGCACTTACTCAGCCTCTGGGCCAGGTGTGGAGGTTAGGAGGGACAGCAGTCCTCTGGGGTGAGGCTCTTGGAGAGACACCCCAGCCTCCTGCCCTGTGTAAGGGTGGTCTGAGAGTGCATGCCCCCACAAAGCCCCCAGCAGGAGGGGGCCCCAGGTGCCCACGTGGTCAGCAGCCAGCACCCTGATAGCGGCTTCGTCTCTTCCCTGCCTCCCTCTCTCTGTCCCTCACCCCTGTCATAGCACTGCCCTGAGTCCTCAGCTTCCTCCATATGGCCCAGAGGGGCTGCTCAGGTGACTCCTCTCAGAAAGATCTGCTCCAAGGTGACATTTTTTCCATCTAACCAAAGAAGCTTGCTGGCAGCTTTTTTTGAAAATAAAGCCATTTTTTATTTCACCCTATTGGTGCTTTTGTTTGTGTTTTCTGCTTAAGGCGGTGTTTGAGTTCAGGGCGTGGGTGAGGAAAGGCTGGGGAGCTGCAGGCGGGACGGCTCTGGGCCTGGGCTGCTGAGCTGCCTGTGACTCTGTGAGAAAGACCCCCTTACTCATTTTCCTGGCACCCTCAAGGCCAGGGCTGGGCTTGCCTCTTGTGTGTGACTGAGCCCACACATGCACCCCTCTATCCCTGTGCTCTGCGTTCTTAATACCCCACACCCTGGAGCTGGCTTTAAAAAGCATCATAAAGATCAGGCTGGTGGGAGAAAGGAGGAGGGGCCTGGCTGGGGCAGCTCAGAGCTATAAGCACTTAGGCATCTGTAGCTGATTTAAGACCACTCTAATTTAGCAGCTATCTTGGCATAGATCGTTGTCCTGTGCACACCAGCCATTGAACAAAGAATATACTTAATATGATATATACATGCGACACTGCAAAATGTTTTTATCTAAAATATGGCCTTGAAGTGAGCAGAGTCAATTGAACTTTCCGTGTCTGTTTTTTTTCAGTTTTTGGCCAGGGCTGTGTTTGAACCTGCCACCTCTGGCATATGGGGCCAGCACTCTACTCCTTTGAGCCACAGGCGTCACCCTTGGCATCTGTTTTAAGGCTCAGTTTCCTTTCACCTTTGGAGGGGTGTGTGTGTGTATGTGTGTGGCAAAATTGTCTCAAAGTTATAAAAGAGATGAATATTGTCTGCCTGGGGCTCAAATCTCCATTTTCAACTTCTTCCCAGACACTTACTGTTCATTTTGTTTTCAATTGACTTCCTTTGCTTATTTGTCCACTTACCCATCCATCCTTCTGTCCAACCATTCACTCATCTGTCCACCATCCACCCATCTTTCCACCCATCCACCCCTCTGTTCACCCATCCACCCGTCTGTCCATCCATCCAACCAGCAACCTGCCCTCCCACCCCTCCATCCAAACATAGGGCAGTATGTAATGCTGTGCTGGAGTAGACAGTAGCTCTGCCCTCAGGAAATGACATTTCACTAGAAGCAGCAGATGCTTCCAGTGTCCCAGCCAAGTCTCCTCGCCCCATGCCAGAGGCCATTTTAGTGTGGGTGACAATGTCCATAGGTACCAACACCTTCCTATCTTTTTGTTTTATTCTTTTCTTTCTTCTTCTTCTTCTTTTTTTTTTTTTTTTTTTTTAGACAGAGTTCTACCCTATGCCCTGAGCAGAGTGCAGTGGCTTTGTAGCTCATAGCAACCTCAGACTCAGACTATGGGCATCCTGCTGCCTTGGCCGCTGAAGCCACTGGGATTATAGATGCTAGCTATGGCGACCGGCTGGGTTTTTCCATTTTTTTCATGAGTCTGGGTCTCACTCTCGCTCAGACAAGCCTCGAACTCCTGAGCTCAAGCAATCCTCCCGCCTCAGCCTCCCACAGTGCTGGGATAACAGGTATGGGCCACTGCACCTGGCAACATCTTCCTATCTTGAATGCTTGTGTCTCTGTGTTTGAGTCCTTTCTCTGGCCATGAGTGAGCCCATAGGGTTCCGCCCACGAGGACGGAGAGATGACAGAGCTGCCCTCAGGCAGTTATGATGGGAGTGGGTAGGTGAATTTCCCAGACCTCTTGACCCTTGGTACATGGGCAGGACAATTCTGAGGTGTGTACAATGGAGTCCTCCAGCAGGCTCCCTACAGGACTGAGTCCCCCTCACCACAGTGGTGACCTGTTCATTGTTACCAACTCACTGGCTTCTCACTTCCCCATCTCTCACTTCCCCATCTCTCACTTCCCCATCTCTCACTTCCCCATCTCTCACTTCCCCATCTTACTTCCCCATCACTCACTTTCCCAGCTCACTTCCCCATCTCTCACTTCTCTGTCTCACTTCCCCATCTCTCACTTCCCCATCTCTCACTTCCCCATCTCTCACTTCCCCATCTCACTTCCTCATCTCTTACTTCTCTGTCTCACTTCCCCATCTCTCACTTCCCCATCTCTCACTTCTCTGTCTCACTTCCCCATCTCTCACTTCCCCATCTCACTTCCCCATCTCACTTCCTCATCTCTCACTTCTCTGTCTCACTTCCTCATCTCTCACTTCTCTGTCTCACGTCCCCATCTCTCACTTCCCAGTCTCACTTCCCCATCTCTCTTTCCTGTGACTCCTGGCTATAAAGTTACCTGCCTGCCCACAGACACTTGTCTCAGATGCTGCTTAGCAGGACTCCAAGCTAACACAATAAGAACAACAAGACCCATGTCCCATGAGGATTATTTAAAAGCATTCTGGATGTTCAGGCAGTAGAGAAAGCATGTATTTTCTTTTAAATAAGAGTAAAATATGCGCTTAAAAAAAAGTCAGATAGTTATAAAATCTGTTGTAATTAGACTTCAGGCTTCGCTTCCACCTCTTCCACCAAGCAGTCCTTCTTTGTAAGGCTATTTCTTATGGTGTTTGCCATGATGTTGTAAAGTAATATTTGTAAACTATTCTTGGTGTAAATGAAAATTGGTCTCTTTATCCTTCACTTGCCCTTCCTATCTTCTCAATATTATTGTTCCCATCACTACAGCAAGTATTTTTCACTGCTGAGCCATGCTGTGTGCTGTGGTCATTTGCTGTAGACCTTTCCCCCCTAGCAATTACTGCCATTTAAAAATTTTATACATTTCCATGAACCTCTTGGTGATTCTTCCTGCCTAGAAATTCCTTCTCTGCCTGTTTCATCTGGGCTGTGTGCTTATTACTTTAGGGTTTCATCTTGGAAGAAATTTCTTTTAAAAAAAACTCTGGGAATCTTATTCACCTTTCCCCTTTGTAAGTTCCTGTGTTGCCTAAATCTTATGTCTAGCTTTTTCTTGGATTACCCCTTCATTCTGAAGAGCACAGCCCCTTGCTGAGAAAGCGTATATTATTCACACATTTTTTGAGCCCTTTATCGAAGAATCTTAAGTCTCCCTAGTTGGTATAGAATTCTTGCATTTCCCTTGGAATCTTTAAGACATTGCTGCAGTTTCTTTAAGCTTCCCATGTTGGGGCTTGGGGTTTCTGGTGCCATTTTGCTGCCTGGCCATTTGAGTGCTTGTAGGCCCACGGCGGTCAAGTGAGGACAAGGCCACTCAACAGAGAACTGGGAACTCTCTGGCTGCAAGGTCCTGGCAGCTGCTGTAGCGTGCATACCAAGGAAACTCCTGCTACTTTTTGTTTTCAAATCTCTTCACTCTGTTGTGTTGGGTTATGCTGTTGTTTCTTGTTTTGTTTTGTTTTGTTTCGAAACAGGGTCTCACTCCGTCACCCAGGCTGGAGTACAATGGCATCATCATAGCTCTCTATAGCCTTGAACGCCTAGGCTCAAGCCATCCTCTTGTCTCAGCCTCCTGAGTAACTGGGACTACAGGTTGTCCCAGCACACCTGACTAACTTCTTTAATTTTTGTAGAAACAGAGTCTCCCTGTGTTGCTCAAATTGGTCTCAAACTCCTGGCCTCAAGTGATCCTCCCACCTCCCAAAGTGCTGGGATTACAGGTCTGAACAACCAGGTCCAGCCCATTCTGCTTTTTATTGAATTATTTTTCTGTTCCTATGCCAATACAATTCTGTTTGAAGGACCACGGTTTTAAAATTCAATTTTTAAAAATGTGTATTTGGGAATTATTTTGATTAAGTACTAATTAATGTGATGTGCAGTTTAAATGAGGCAAAGGGCTAGTGGTGACCAGCAGGTCAGTCCCCAGAGCTCTCTCTCCAGTTTTGCCATGTCCTTCCTGGCACCCTCCGCACATACACAGCTTATTTCTGCATAAAGGAAAAATAAACGAACACACACCAAAAGACTCCCACACTATAGCACGTCTCTGTACCTTGCTGGTTCTCTGTCCCTGTGGAGTTTATGCTTTTTGTAGCAAAGTAGAAATTTGCGTGACAAGTGTTTCAGGCACTGTGGGAGTCAGACCAGGCCTCTCTGAGAGGCTGAGACTCAGAGACCGTCTAAGAAGCCAGCAGAGGGGACCAGATGGCCCCAGGTGGAGGGAGCGTCGGGTTCGAGGCTCTGAGGGGCACGGAGTAAGCAGTGTCAGGTGGAGAGATGGTGTTGGGGAAATGGGAAGGGCTGGATTCTGGGGAATTTGGCTGTGTCCCTGTGCTGGCCATCTTCCCTTCTTGGAGATTAACAGGATGATGATTTGTTTCATTTAGAGTCAAGCCTTGCTCTAAGCAAAACTGAAATAGTAAAAACAGACATTAATTGGGAGCCTGTATATGCAGCCACTATTCTAAGTCCTTTGTTAGCTCCTTTGACCATTACAACAACCCCATGAGATCACTACCATTATCAGTGTCATCTCCATTTTACTTATAAAATGGAGGCACAGAGAGGTTAAGTAACTTGCCCAAGGTCACACAGCAGGTAAGGGCAGGGCTGGGCCCTGAGCCTGTGTTTCTGGCTCTAGAGCCCTTGTGCCTAACCCCATCTTCTGCTGCCAAGCTGTAATCTTTCTCACCCCAGCCTCCCATTTCTGTTCCTCAGGCCAGTGCACCTTGTGCGTAGCCTTTCAGGATAGGACCCTGTGTGTTCTCAGGTCACCACCACGTGTGCCTCCAGGAAGGGCCTCCACGCACCATCCACTCAGACCTCAAGGACTCACATCCTGCCAAGGGGCCACGATGCTTCTGGAAACCACCTGTGAAAACCCTCATTTTCCACATGAGGAAATTGGGGTCAGAGGGACAGAGGGGGCGGGAAGACAAACAAAGGAGGTGTTTCCAGTGAGAGGAAAGCAAAGGAAGCGAGGGCAGGGGGGACAAGTGTGGAAGTGCCTGTGAGACCGTGTTCTCGCTCCCAGGGGTGTCTCCACCTCCCGTCACAGCGCCTGTGAGGGAAAGAACCTTACATCTCAGCATGGGCTGGTGCAGGGAGGGGAATGAGTATGAGGGGGTGGCAGTGTCACCTCTGAGATGAGACTGGGTCTCCTCAATTTGTGGGCTGGTGTCTCCTGTGTGGGCCTTTATTGGGTTCACTTATGTTCCTTCCAGAACTGTGAGGCCCCAGGCCCCTCTGTGTCCCTCCAAGGGGTCTCAGCAAGGGAGAACCTGCCTAGAGAGCCCTCTCTGCCCAGCAGCTTCATGAAGTCTCTGGGGGATCTTGCAGGCTCTGGCACCTGCTCCCCTAGAAGTAGAAGCTGAGGGCTCTGTGTGCCAAGTTCCCCAAACTTCCCTGGGGTTTCTATGTCCCTCTGTTCTCACCTAGAGTTTTGATCTCAAAGGAGAAGCAATCTGGCTTTTTCTCAGGGACTCATAATGATAACCCACCCTAAAGCATGTCTATTTTAACTGCAGAAAATGTCTACTCTCCTTCAGTTCAAGAATCTTCTTGTTTTGTTTGTTTGTTCTCCCTAGTCAACTCTCCCTGTGGCAGGAGTCTTTGACAAGGCATATAACCTTTCAAACTCATTGCTTATTCTGGTACCTTAGTTCTTGATTCTAAAAAAGCCCTTTCTCTCAAAGATTCCCCCTCTGTTGTGGACACATAAAGGCATTCATTCTAAAACCTCAGAGGCCAGAAACTGTGGGGAGAGATGATGCAGAGAGAAAATTCATGGAAGTTGAGGGGTAGAAGGAAGATGCCTCAGTTAAGTCTCACAAGGTTACCCCATGGTGCCTGGCTATAAAAGGCACATCTGAAAAGCAGGAATGAAAAACTGGGGAGAGGTACAGAGCTCTCGTCTTGCAGACCCTTACCAGAGCACGTGCTCACTCACGTGTTCTCAGGACTACTTGTGCCTGCTGGTGCCCTGCCTCTTGCTTGGGAGACCTGGTCCTGTCCATACTTGGCCTTATTTGACTCTCTCGCAAGGCCTCCCTCTTCCAGGAAGCCCTCCCTGCTCCCAGGCATCTGGCATCACTCCCACCCTGAGTCCCCTGTCCTGGGCACTGGCTATGTCATTCTACCCCTCACTGTGAACTGCCCTGTTGCACTTTTCTTTAAAAAATCATCATGTGGTACTGCTACTAGACCCCCTAGTGCAGCGGTTCTCAACCTGTGGGTAGTGACCCCTTTGAGGGTTGAATGACCCTTTCACAGGGGTTGCCTAAGACCATCAGGAAAACACATGGTCTTAGGAACTGAGACACTGCTCCTCTATCTGTCCCCAGGCAAAAATAATTTTATGGTTGGGGGTCACCACAACGTGAGAAACTGTATTAAAGGGTGGTGGCATTAGGAAGGTTGAGAACCACTGCAGTGGCATGTGAGTCTCCTAGCCAGAAAGGGAGGCTCTGAGCAGCAAGGGCTGTGCTTTGTTCAGGGGTGGTGGACTTGGTTCTTGTGTCCAGGGGTGATGGATTTGGTTCTTGTGTCCAGGGGTGGTGGACTCACTCACTGGGTGTGGTCAGTACTGAGTGGGTCTGTGAGATGCTTGAGTGCCTTGGCCGTATCTCCTCCACTAGACTGGGGACTTTACTGTCCCAATTTCCTGAGGCCATGTTCATTCCTGCAAATTGAGATAAACAACAGTGACACTTGCACTTGGACTGTGTCCTGAGTCTGCAAGGTAAACTCCGCCTCTGTCACTATCTCCTGAGATCTCTGTGGTGTATGGCAGAGATGACAAACTTTGGGTTTCTCTGGGCCACTTTGGAAGAAGAGTTGTCCCGGGCCACATTTTAAATACACGAACACTAATGAAAGCTGATGACAAAAAAAAATTCCATGCATGATTTCTGTGATATCTGTCCCACAGATAAGCAAAAAAAATCCACTCATAATAATCATAGTTATGCAGCGGCCCATTCAGAGTCTTTTAAAATCATCAAGCAGATCTTAAATCTGCAACCACTAATATACAACGTGCACATATCTAAGTGATACATCCTTTTTGATATTTTTTAGTATTAAAGAAAAATGGGCAACATAAAACTAGTGGGATACATGACATGGTATTTGAGAAGCTAATGCACCAACCTCTGGTTTGATGGAAGTAATTGTAATTCTCAGTGAGTTCTCAGGGTGCCCACCAGGTATTTTGGTTCTAATTTTACTCTTAATGTGCTTCCTTCTTGAGAATAGTTGCTCACAACTGTAGGTACTGCCAAAATATGATGACATGAGTAAGGCATGAGGGATACTTGTCTCTGGAAAGACACGACCTGTGAGATTCCAGGAGGGAGATGACCAGATTTTCCTTTAAGCTGGCATCAGATGCGGCTCTGTGCATTCCATGTGAAAATTGGCAGACCGCATATGTATGTCACCTGAAAATGGAATTTATGTCACCCGCAAATGCAAAAAATATTATTTTCCCAGAAATCTTGAAATACAGGGTGGTCATAAAGTTCATGTGCAATTTAAAATAGTTTAACATGGTGAATTGCACATAAATTTTATGTCAGCCTGTATGTTTTCAAATTCTTCCATAAGATCAAAAAAATATGTCTGCCATATTTTGTGCTGTTCACAGGACTGTGTTTAGCCAATGTGTCAAAATGCATAAAATTATTTGCCTTAATTTGAGTTTGCCATAATTTCAGTTTCATTTAGAACACTGTTATTGTTAGAAACATTGTACTGATAACTTGGTTTTCAACTTGAAGACACATGTTTAACTCATTTAAATGAGCTGTTAAATCCACTAGAAATGCTAAACCTGTAAGCCAGTTTGCGTTGTTAAGTTCTGGCACAAATTTGGTTTTTGATACCATAAACAACTTCACAACATACGGAAAATCATAAAGTCTTTTCAATATTTGGCCTCAACTTAGCCATCTTACTTCTGAAAAGTAAATGACATCACCATAGTCAGCACCAATGCTTTTAGGGAACTCTGAGAACTGGTGATGATTCAGTCCCTCGACTCTTACGAAATTCAGTCTTGATGAAGATTTGCATGACATTATTAAAAGTTTTGTGCATAAATTTTCTTGATGTGCTATGCACTGATATTTCATTAAGTATCATTAATGATTCTTTGTTCATTGTCAACAATGAACAAAGAAAATTGCTTTAACATATATTTTACTGCTTCATATAAATCTTTTGTATTAGGTGTGTTAATGGCACTAAAGGAGCCATTTCCTCAGGGACATCATGTTCATCATCAATACCTCTAGAGAAAATGGCACGTTGAGCCTTATTGTAGCATCAGTGCCGTGATCCACAGATAAAGCATAGATTTTAAAATTAGCAGCTTTACTCTCCAAACTTCTTTCAGTAGATTTCATAGTTTCTTCGATTCCCCTGTCTATAGTCTGGTGAGACAAACTGGTTTTAGAAATACCCCCCTTTTATTCAGGGGAAATTACATTTGTCATGCTTTCCATATGTTGCTTAATCCACTCACCATCAGTAAATGGTTTTCATTTTTTAGCTATTAAATATGCTACCACACGACTAGCTGTTATAATGGAATCTATCTGAGTTGTAACTTTTTAAAACAATTTTTATTGAGAAGACATACTTTTCTTCAGTTCTGCTGTTTTGTCTTCACAAGAAGATCCTCCATACACCTGGACCTTGGCAGCATTTGTTTGCATTGATGCCTTTTCATGTTAGAGTCTTTGAAAACTTGAACAGATTCCCTGCAAATTAAGCAGATTGCCTTACTATTGGATTCCACAAAAAAGTAGTCATCTGTCTACTTTGCACTGAATGATCTTCCTTCATCTGTAATTTTTCTTTGGTGGGGGGTTTTCTATTTTCCTTTGAGATGTCACAAAAGCCATTATCACATTAAAAAAAAATAATACATAAGGAACTATATGTACTTTCATTATGAAAATTAATCATCAGGAAAACAAGAAGCTTGGCCCTTCCACATGCTGGCTATTGACACTAGCGAGGCAAAGGCTGACGGCAAAGTGCTGCAGGGTGGGGAGGCCCTCGGGGTGTGGATGGAAGCCCCTCAGTGATGCAGGACAGTGTTCACCTGACTTCTACAGGACATCACATGCCTGGTGCTGCAGTTTTGAGTGGAAATATTATCGACAATCACTGCCTCACCAAGTCACCACGAGTACACACCACGTCTGGCAGTGTCAATTCGACTGTCTGCACTTGGAAGACAGCACACTGGAGACAGCACTCTGCATAAAACTGGAGCTGTGTTGTGTTGGTACGCAGTGAGAGTGGTTGTGTGTTTATTTTAAGTAACATTGTGACTCAATGTTTTAGCCTACAAAGTTCACAGAGAACTGTGCAATCGAGTTCCGCCAAAAATCACAAAAATATCTCATAATATTTTACATTTACGATTTTGTATTGGGTCACATTCACAGCCATTTGGGGTCTGTGGGTTGGATATCCTGGTCTAGGATGCACCTGCCAGGCTCACCTCCCAGCCTGGAGTGCCCTGCTCTCTCTTGTCGGGCTGCTGCACCTGCTGTTCCTCTGGAATATTCCTGATAAGCTTTTTCTTAGGTTTTGGCTCTCGACACTGTCGGCCCTTCCTCTGCCATCTACAATACCTCTGTCTCCTGAGAGGCACAGTGGTCTCAAGTGTAGCTGCTGCCTGGACCTTCCTACCCCCCTACAGGCAAACCTGAGCACCCCCTTCCTCCCCACACGTCCTTACAGACCACCTCCTTCAGCTCTTTCTATTTTGATGACTGGTGGTTACCTGCAAAATACAAGATAAAACACTCTATGCCATGATTTTAGACATCTGTTGATACCCAAATGTGAAAAATGGCTTTCTAACTACCTGCCTCCTGCTTTCTGGTTTGATGTTTATATTGTTAAACATACTATATTTCTTACATTTATATATCTTGACCTTTGTGTTTCTTGTCACACCAATTTTGACAGTAAACTTATGTTGACCTCACAGTTTACCTGACCTCTATTAAGGACCATTCTTTATTCTCCTAAAGGGTTGTATTGATGTCGACTCCCACCAGTAATGTGTAAAACTTCCAGATGAGGTAATTAGGATCCTCCTCACACAACATAATTGTGACTAACGTTATGTGTCTATTGCTCTTTTAGATCCAGTCCTTGGAGGCAGGGACCGAGGTGACTGCAGCAGCAGCCCAGGGCCTGCAGCATCACTGACATAACTGAGAACGTGATACTGAACTCGGAGGTAAGTGAACGAGGTTACTGGGTGCACCTTGTGTGCAGAGCTTTAACTGACTTTCTACTGCCTGGGCCAGTTCCACAGGGGCAAAGGGGAATATACAGATTCTGGTCTGAAATGCAAATTATTTCTAAATGGTGAAAAAGATAACCCCGAGAGTACAGTTTTTGGCCCTTTGAGCATTAACTAGTTTTGTACCTAAGGTAATAACCATATCCTAATGCTCCTTTATTAAGTTGCCTAAAATGACCTCCCCTTCAGATTTTCATGTGATATAGAGTTTTAACATCTTACTGGTTCTCTCTTAACTAATGGGTTAAATAGAATCTTTGACATACATTTATTTTATATTGCATGAAGTTCAGTTTTTATCTTTTTGGAAATTATACTTTAGCAGAAAAATATGGTATTAGTAGAAATTGTAACCCCTCAATAGTTTATAATGGGCAGCTCATTCAGGGCTAGAATGTCTTTCACTTGTTTTTTTTTTTTTTTTGCTGTGACATCATCATAGCTCCCAGCAACCTCCAACTCTTGAGTTCAAGCAATCCTCTTGCCTCAGTTTTTCTATTTTAATAGAGACGGGGGTCTTGCTTTTGCTCAGGCTGGTCTCAAACTCCTGAGCTCAAGCGATCCACCCTCTGGGCCTTTCTTTCCCTTCCTTAAGAAGTATGTTGCAGGGAGTAGGGCCAAGGTAGGGTTAAGAGGAAGAATTTGTTGCCTCTGGTGAGACTCTCCACTGAATATTCCTGGTAGTGAAGAGCTTTTGTCCTTGGGTATTTCAGAAATAAACCAACCTTTGTCTTTCCTGTTAAAGAGAATCTTAACTGGTGTCAAAGCACTTGTCACCATCTACACTCTCCTCTTCCCTGAGTCTGCTTTCATTAGAAAGAACCCCTCTATCTGTCCTGCCCAACCCTGACAGTTGTTCTACCCTTTATCCTCCCTAGCAGCAGCTGGGGACGCTTTTGCCCCGTAGGGGGCATTTGGCAATGCCTGGAGACACATTTGATGGTCACAACTTGGGGGTTCTGTTGGCCAGCAATGCTGCTGAACATCTATGCCCAGTAGGTGCCCATGACAAAGACCTGCCTGTCCCCAAATCTCCATGGTGTCAGGATTGTGCAAGCTTGTTCTAAAGAGGATATGACATAATAACTTTGCATTCTCTTTGAATTTTACAAATGAACAAAGGGAGGCCCAGGAACGTTAGTTGCCCTGTCCAAGGTCACACAGCAAGAGGGAGATGAAGTAGGGGCCAGACCACTGTCCTTTGGGACCATTGTTCATTGTCAAGTGTGTTGTTTTGAAAGTTATGGCTGGAGCTGGGTAAGCAGGTGCCACTATAGAAGGTGTCAGGGCACTGGTGATAGAAAAGGAGAGAGGCTGCTCAGAAGCTGGGGGAGAAAGAGGGGGGGTGGAGTGTAAGGCCCTCTGCTCTCATCTACAGAGAGCTGATGCTGGGCTGGAGCCTGTGCACATCTAGCAATCTGCACTGGGGCTATGGCTGCCACTGGTGCCTTTAACCAAGCCCTCACACCCTCTCTCCCTAGCAGTCTGCACTGGTGACCTAGCTGGTCCTGCTGGAAGCCCTCGTCTTTCCAGACAGCCTGTCTTGGGCTTAGAAACCAGTGTTGTGGGTGGCAGAGACTGAAGCCCTTTTCTCTGGGAAGTGGGAGGGCAGGTAAAGAGGTCAGTTGAGTCTTTATAAACAAGGAGAAGCTGCTGGCACAGGGAGGGCACGCGTGACTGCTCCCCATCATGCAGCAGCAGTAGAGTCAGCTCTGGGAGCTACTGGGAAGGTCTGGGTAGCTCTTCAGGGAGACCACAGGCACAGCCTTCTTGTCTCCTGACCCCAACCCTGCTAGTTGATGTTTCTCAGCAACATCAGCATCTGCAGTGGCTGTGCAAAGCATACAGAAATATGAGAAGGGGCTGAACAGGCTGGTACAAAACTGCTTGACCTTATAGCTAGCTGGTCATCGGGCCCTGCGTGTCCCCACCTCAGAGTCTTTGTGGACTCCCTTCTCTGCACCTGGTAGCCCATCCCCTATGCCTGTTCCCTCTCCTTTTCCAACATCGAGTTCCTTCTGTTCGCTGATGCTACTTCCTCCTAGAAGGTCCTCCCTCTGTGTCCATCTGGAAGGGACCACATTGTTCCCTGAATTCTTACAGCCTATCTCTTTACCTGCCTGCTTTTTTGCAAAAGTCACAATTTTCTCTATATCAGGGTGGTGTCCTCCAGACTCATATGTTAAAATCCTAATCCCAATGTTATAATATTTGGAAGTGGTGTCTCTGGGAGGTAGTTGAGTCGTAACAGTCGAGCCCTTGTGAGCAGTTCAGTGCCCTTGTAGGAAGAAGCCAGAGGGCCAGCTCCTTCCACCCTCTGACACAAGAGAAGACCACCCTCTCAGCTGGGTGCGGTGGCTCACGCCTATAATCCCTGCACTCTGGGAGGCGGAGGTGAGGCTGAGGCTGAGTTAGAGACAGTCTGAGCAAGACCAAGACCCCATCTCCACTAAAATAGACAAAAACTGAGGCAAGAGGATCACTTGAGCCCAAGAGTTGGAGGTTGCTATGATCTATGACACCATGGCACCCTACTTAGGGCAGTAGCTTGACACTCTGTCTAGAAAAAAGAAGAAAAAGACCACCATCTCCTCTCCAGCAAGCAGGCCCTCTCCAGATGGTGGGTCTGCTGGCATGTTGACCTCAGGCGTCCCAGCCTTCCTCCTGACTGACAGATACATTCCTGTTGTGTGCAAGCAGCCTGATCTAAAGACATCTGATTCTCCTTGTTATGTGATTTCCTAAGAGAAAATGCAAAGTCAGTTTTGTGGGAAACTAAGAGGCGGTGGCAGCTGTCTGTGCCCACAGCTCCAGCCAGGTCTTTAGGAAGCTGGGTTTCCAGGGAGTTGGCTAGCTGGTCTCTCTCTGCTTTTTCCACAAGGGCCAACTCAGCTGACCCCTCTCTCCTGGGGACTGGAGAGTAGTTCTCTGGCTTGAGCTTCTGCCCCCTTCTTTCTCAGGACTAAGATCCCTGGAAGTCAGTCTGAAAGTATTTTCAGGACTCACCCTCATTCCTGCCCCATCCCAAGCAGTTCAGAAGAGCATCTCCACCCCAAACAGAAGCAGGGCTCTGGCTACATGGAGAGGAGTCCAGGCTACCAGACCGTCCCTTTCACTGGTCACTGCCTTCATCCTCACTTTTCTTCTTTCTAGTCTGGACGTGAGGGGGGCTTATTCTTCTTGCATTTCCACTTCTCTTCCTGTGTGGGATTTTGACTTACACAAGTGCTCAGACCCACATTACTGGATGAATGAATGGGATCTTTCTCTGCTCAGTATCAACAGTATCTGCTCAGACAGGCTGAGGACCTCGGTTCCTAACTGAAGGGGTAGACAATGGCCACCTGACCTGCCCTTTCTCCCTGTCTTTGCTCCAGATCCCTGAGGGGCCTGTCTTATCCACACCTGGTGGTAAAATGTTAGGAATGGGTGATTGGGAGGATTCTTAGAATCCCCTGCCCAGAACTGAAGGATGAGAGATGGAGCAGGAGGGATTCTGTGATCACTAGAGTAGAAAAATAGAGAAGCAAGAAAGTTCTGACGTAGCATTTCCAAACTTTAAGAGAAGGGAAACATTCTATTTCTTTTAGTGTGAGACCTCAGACAGAGGAAGCCATAAAAAGAAATCCTCCAGCTGAGTTTTAGCAGAATCTGGAAACCGAAGAATCTTTATGAAAAAATAGGTTTGGTCCCAGCAGTGGGATTTAACAGGAATACAGGTTGCTCATTAAATGTCTTGCCTGCCCGTGTTCAAACTTAGGCCGCCTTTCTGAAGTCCCACCACGCTTCAGTGTCATCCAGTGTCTTCGGAGTCCTTGACATTTAATCATTCACACCTGCTTTTACTGCCTCATTTATATTACCACTGCGGACATAATATTATCAGGCAATTAAGCAGCATAGTATCTTACAAAACTCGCTATCTGCCACATAGGTCCTAGGTGGTGGTTGAAACAGTTGAGTTGGCAATCACGGGAACATTAAAGCGTTTTATGGGAATTGAGAAAAGACAAGGCATACTGGATTTCACTGGCTGAAAGCTAAACCTTCTAACTCCCTGGTGAAGCATGTTTGCCCAGTATCCAAACTGAGTTTCCAGTTGTAAAGTTTGCCTTCAAGAGCAAAATCAAATCAATTGTACTTCAGAAACCCCAAGGAGAAAGTGAGAGGTAAGTGAGCAAAGTCAACCAGGTCAGAGTAAAATGTTTAGGTGGTCTTCAAATTTGCTGAAAAGAGAAAAGAATTCTATGCAGCATGGGGGCGGGGGGGGATAAAATATAGCATATAAGTTAAAACGATGCTTCTGTTTTCTGGTCTGGCGTGTAGGCACTGCAGAGATCTAGGCAAAACCTGCCCTTTTCCCTTTATCTGGTTTGCTGAAAGATCAACTCACAATAGCGGCAGATTAATAAGACAAAGGTTTATTCCCAAATACCATGTGCATGTGGGAACCACAGGAATGATTATCCAATGTCTCAGTGATGGCCAGAGACCTTTACAGATGCCTTTTGGAAGGGAGGGGGAGAATGTGGAAAGTACAGACCCAGCAAGTGGTTGGTGGAGGTGGGTGGGGAACGTATAGATGGAGGGAAACAGATTGTCTTGTAAATTAACCCGAGAGAGATGGGTATCTGAGCTTCAAAAGACCTTGGAGCCAGGTCTATTAGCATGTAGTAAGGAAGTGAGCAGCCTCTTTTTGATCCTCAACCAGGTTACTCAGGTTTTATGCAGAAAGAGAAAAGACCTCTTTCAATGCTTCCTGATCATGAATGACCTTTAATTCAAGGCCTTTTATACCAAGGAGTCACATTTTGGGGCAAGTTTTTCTTAGCTCCTTCGAAGCTCAGATGTCACCACTCTGTCCAGTCAACAAGCACACTGAGAAATTGACACCTCTTCTCACATCTGTTGGAGAAATGAGGTCACAGGTGAATTGCTGCCCCCGAGGCTGGAGAGACAGACAGGGCTACCCAGAGAATCAGGACCTGTTGGAGCAGAAACCTCCCTGGGAACTTGGTATCCAGTGCCACGTGGATATCCCTCCCACCCTCTCACCCACCGAGGATCAGTCCCCGAGGATCGAGATGCCAGTGGCGGAACCGGCCGTGAGGCCCAGAAGGAATTTGACTGTGAGTTAGTCCATTCAGGCCAAACATCCCATCTGGCCCTGATTGTAGCTTTGGTGGAATCAGCAGCCCTGATTTACAGTTCTGCCAAGGGCCTTGGGACCCACCACACAATCATGTGGTGAATAAATTCTCCTGCCTGGTACATTTTGCTTTGAGGGAGGGATGAAAACATCATGCTGGTGTGATGGTTTTGGAAAACATAGAGCCCTTTAGACCCTGGTTGACATGGTTGATGGTAATATCCTTTTCTTATGTTATCGAGTATGGATAACAGCAATATCTAAGCCATTCCTTCCCTGAGGGCAGATGAGGAGCACAGGGGAACCACCTCTGTCCACTTAGCTCCTCCTGCAGGATCCCTGGGCCATACAGTCAGAGAGTGGCTGCTGATCTTTCTCCAGGCTCTCTCAGTCCTAGAGAGCAGGGCCTGCCCTGCTGGTCACCCATGTGGGCAGCTCCAGCCTCAGGTTAGTCTTAACACCCTCAGGCTACATGCTACTGGCACGGGGAGAGAAGCCCTAAGAGGGGCTGGCCATGGTGGCTGGACCAGGGGCAGATTCTTCCATGTAGTGGTGGCCGGGCTCCCACCACTATGAGTTTGGGATTTGACCTCTGGTAACTGGTTGGATAAGTGTAACTCACACCGGGCCCTCACTGGAGCCTCTGCCTGCTGACCTGGCTCTCTGCAGTGAGGCATCTTGGAGGAAGCTTCCTTTCCTCCCCATTAATAAGAAAAACTCACAAAGTCCTCATGACCTAGGGGTCCATCGGTCCCAGGAGGAAGAGGTGGGACAGTGGAGTCCTGAGCAGGGTTTACACTCTGCATGCATTTCCTGTCTGATTCTCACTACCAGCTGTGACGTAGATGCCCCACTGTCTCCACTTAACACATGAGAACATGGAGGGGGCACAGAGATGGTGAACTGTTGCCACTGTGTTCCCTGAGTAGAAAGGGGGCAGAGGCAGCGTCCGGTCCATGGATTCCAAATCCAGGGTTCCAGCCTCATTGCCCAGGCACCCTCCCTCACAGGTGCCTACACTTCTCTGTATCCGCAGGCCTGGTATCTTGGCTCAGAGCAGACACTGGAGCTGGCAGTCAGACACAAACTGGGAGGGAGATTTTGCTGGTGACTGAGGTGGCTCTGGTGGCAGAGACTGTTTCAAGTTCACAAACCCCAGGTGCACAGGGGACTGTTCCTCAACCTCTGCTGCACTTAGGTGGGGCCTACAGAATGAGGGTCCCTCAAGCCAGGCACATGGAAACTCTCACTGGTTCTATTTCTTTCTCTTTCCTTTTCCACTGGGTCTGGGAAGTGGATGTAGAAGGTGTGGGCAGGGCAGAGCTGCACCATGGAAGGAGCTGGGTCTCATGTCTCCCCGTGAGAAGAGCCGTCCAGGGAGTGGCCACAGGAGGAGCACAGGCTGGACCTCGGCCTGAGCAGGATGCTGCTTATACATGGAGTGAAGCTGTTGAGATCTTGAGTTTCGTCTCAGCACTTAGACCCTCCCACTGACTAATTCCTTAGAAAGGCTTATTTTAGGCCACTGGAGTTTGTTTGGGGACCTTCAGGCACCTCTTCAGTATGACTTGAAGTGTGTGTGTTTGAACACACCACTTCCAACGCAGCCAAAGCAAATTTCTCATTTATCTCTACCCTTTCCCTAAGTTCAAAATCCTTAAGTACCTACCTCTTTTTTCCTCTTGTAGCTACTGAGAGATCTCTCTACCAGACACCCGGAATTAAACGTTACACCAGCTCTCATAATTTCCTGTCCAACACTTTCTACCCAACTCTGGAGCTGTCTCCTTTGTTCACTTCCAGTGATGCTCTGAGCCTGCAGCTGGAGCCTGAGCAGTGTGATAGAGGGAGGCGCTGATATTACAAACCTCTGAAGGGTTGAGGAGGGTGCTGCTACCCTGATGCCAACAATGTGCTGTGCTGGCTGGGTGGGCAGGTGCAGGGTGTACACCCCTGGGAAGTCATCAGCACCTCAGAAAGGACAGAGGAGGCCGGTGTGGCACACAGAAGCAGGGCTTTTCAATGCCTGGAGATGGCCCCAGTGGAGATGAGGAACTTGTGGACATGTTAGAGTCATTGCAACTGATACAGGAAATGGGAAAAGTCTCATGATGTTAGAACTGGTGACTCTGTCATCAGCTTGCTCTACTAGAATTCAGATTCCCTTCCTCAGCCCTAAAGCACAAGAGAGCCTTAGTCTGATGTTGGAAGATGGCAAGTTTGGCTTTTATTCCCCAGATGTCAGATGGGGAAATGGAGGGAGCTGACTTGACTTACTCAAGGTCACTTCTGCAGTAAGTAACAGAACTTGGACTTGGAGCCTGGTCTGTCTGCTGCCAAGGCCAGGAATTTCTGGCTGTGCTGTCCTGTTGTATCAGTTAGTGCACGGTGTCTGCCATGATTATCCTAAGAAATCCTCACATACAGTGTTGCCTGGAGTTTCCCCACTGGTCTTTCTTCGTTGTTTTCTATTGGTGGTGACCCCACTTTCTTTTCTTCCATTTCCTAGATAGAGGGCTAGGGCTGTCCTGTCTGGTGCACACTTTCCAGGCCGTGACGCTCTCACCTCTGCTGCCAATTACAGTCTCCTCAGAGACTTAAAAAATGTTGATGCCTGGGTCCCATCCGTGGGGCTTCTGACTTGTCTGGGTCGGGGCCTGGGCATTGGCATTTTCTAGAAGGCCCCTGGGTGAGTTTAAGGCACAGCCAGGATTAAGAACCATTGCCCTAAGAGCAGCCTTGGGCAGAGGAGCACATGTGGAAAAGGGAGAGACTGCGTATTTACATCTAGTGAGCTAGACTCTCAGAGGAATGGACTAGACAGAACACACTGTTACCAGCTGGCCAGAAACTTGACTCAAACTGGTGTAAGCTGAGGAAGGATCCACAGTCTCACAGAGCTGGAGGGCGTCAGGTGGGCAGGATCTGAGTCACCTTCTGGTCATCTGGGTCTGTCTGTTTGTCTGTCTCTTGCCTCTGGTGTCCCTTCTGTGCTGGCTCTGTACAGCAGATGGAGTCCCCACATAACATCATAGATCCTGCTTTTAGCACTAGGCTCGTATTATGCAGCTTGGCAACCTTGCAGGGAAAGTGATGGCTCTTTATTTTTCTTTTTGAAGAAACGAGGTCTCACTATGTTGCCCAGGCTGGTCTTAAACTGCTGGGGTCAAGTGACCCATCTCAGCTTCCTGAGTAGCTGGGACACCTCTTCCCAAATGTTTGTGTATTAACCCAGCAAAGGTCTTGGTTGCAAGGACACTCTGGGACAGTCACTCTACCTGACTGTAGCCCAGGGTCCCACAGAAGGCAGAGGAGCAGCTCCCAGAGCAGGCAGCTGGGCAGAGGCACGCTGGGAGCTGTGGCTGGGACAGCCACGCTGGCACAGAGGGGAGAAAGGAACTCCCAGGAAGAGGGAGGCCCCATGAGAGCCCAGGGACACTGACAAATGTGCTGGGCTTGGGGCATGGCAAGCCTTGGGGGCTGTGGTGAGCATGGGGGTGGGGTGGGGGGGGAGAGAAGGCAGCAGGAACTGATTGATGGGTGTTCTGGCAGGACACACTGAGGGCCCTGGATGGCGCCTTATAGGTTATGGGCATGGCAGGGCTTAGGCAGGAGGTGGCCACCCCAGGTTGTGCAGTGTGGAGGGAGAGACTGGCCTCAGCGCCCCTGCCCAGCTCTCAGGGGCTCTGTTGCAGTCACCTACCAAGAAGACCTAACACAGATGCAGCACTTTGTAGCTTTCAAACACCCACATTCATTATGGGATGTGAGGTAACTAGGAAGGACATTCTTATCCCTGGTTTATTCATTTGGGCTGTGAGGCCTTTGTCCCTGTGTCACTGTGAACATTCTGCTTTCAGGCTGCTGTGTCACTTTCCTAATGGTCTCTTTCTATAAGCAGAAATTCTTATTTTTAGTGTAGAGCAACCTATCAGGTTTGTCTTTATGTTTAGTGCTTGAGCCTTGTTTAAATATCTTTACTTACCCCAAGATTATAATGAGGTGACTTCTTCAGAGTGGAATATAGGAAAGCCTTCCTGAGTGACTGTCATTCAAGCAGAAGGAGCCGAGAACGGGTGGACCCAGATACACGTCTCAGGTGACACCAACCTGTCCACTGCTGTGCCTTGGCCTGCAGTTGGGTCACCATCTTTGGAGCTGCAAATTCCTTTTTCTCTCAGGTCAGGCTGGGGCAGAGAAAGCAGAGAGCCACGGAGAGCAGGGCTGCAGCTGCCTTTGTTACAGAGTTCTCCCTGTTGATGGATTGTGCAACTGGCAGGAAACAGCCACATCAGTGCAGAGGGATTGCCTTTGGGTCGACAGGGTGCAGGCAGGATGCTGAGGTAGTGCTTTCAGGCCAACTTTTGGCCTCTTGGACCATTTAGAAGGAAGGACCCACCTTCAAAGCACTGGAGACTGAGGTAGGACAGTGCCCCACCTCCTCAATTTCTAGTGAATTTGATTTGATTGAAGAGGCCTTTGTGCAAAGTGGAGAGGCCTTTGTGCAAAGTGGAAATCAATAAAAACAGAAGTGGTAGTATCTCCTTAGGAAAGAGGCTGCGAGTGCATCTGTCAGGATCTCTCTTCTGGAGGACTTGGCCTCAGGCACTCCGTCAGGAGAGATCAAGCGCGTTGGGCCTTGTTGTCAGAGCTCTCGGGTTCTCTGGCACTAGACCAGGTGTCTTCCTCAGTGGTCAACGAGGGCTGAGCAGGAGCAGAGTGATGGTGCCACCATGCGTTCCGGACCACATGTTCTGAGGCTGGGCCTAGGTTAGGGTCCACATGTGGTGGTTGGAGGCTGGTCAAGCTCTGACCGCTGCCCTCCTTGGTTGACAGGGATTAGGGGTGACGGGGTGGGGCTAAGCACAATGGCTCCAGAGCTAAAAGTGCTATTAAGAGAGTTACAAGCAGCTGCTGGAATCTAGGAAACCCTTTTCTTTGCATTTAGCAACAACAGTGAGATGATAGTAAAGGACTTTGCTGAGCACAGACGGGGCCAGGGCCCTCTTGGGGCCTGTGTCAGCTGAGTTTGAATCCTGCCTCTGCTGCTCATAGCTCTGGACCCTGGGCAGATGGGATGCCCACTCTGTGCCTCAGTATCCTCCTCTGCACACTGAGGACCAGGAACTGGTGCAGGGAGTGGATGGACTGACCCAAACACAGGCACCGAGAGAGCCCTGGCCAGGTCTATGCTCAGGGAAAGTCCTTTGCGGTCATCCCAGTGTTATTGCTAAATGCAGGGAAAAGGGTTCCCTAGATTCCAGCAGCTGCTTAGAACTCCCTCAAGAACCAGGGGGAAAGTATGGCCATTTTCATGTTTACCTGAAACATTCAGATAGAAGAGGCAAATGTCCAAGGCAGCTGGCTGCATGTACACAGCCTGGGCCTCATGTCATTCTCCACTCTCCACTGCTGGGGACACAGTCCATGAACCTGGGAGGGGAGCAGAAGCTGGGTTTGGGAAAATCCACCCCCCTGTGGCCAGCTGCTCAGTAAACCACACCCCAGAGAAGCATCCCCTTCAGATCATGTCACAAAGCTCAGGTGTACACTTCTCTAGAGAATCCACCTCTGATCACATCACAAAGCTCAGGTGTACACTTCTATAGAAAATCCACCTCTGATCACATCACAAAGCTCAGGTGTACACTTTTATAGAGAATCTACCTCTGTTGAAAACCTAAGAATAAGCTTATCAGGAATATTCACAGCCGGTTTAACAGGAATAGTCACAGCTGGAAAGCATTTAAGGGTGAGTAGGGCATTGTTACCCTTGGCTCCAGGAACTTGGTTCCAGACACTAAAAACATCACA
>CAUYPK010171922.1:0-19978 GCA_963574355.1 Loris lydekkerianus | reverse complement strand
CTTTTCTTGCTAATAAATTTGAGTTCTCTGTGGATTCTGGTTATTAGACCCTTATCGGAGGTATAACCTGCAAATATTTTCTCCCATTCTGAGGGCTGTCTGCTTGCTTTACTCACTATGTTCTTGGCTGTTCTATAATATATTATCAAAATATACTTTTAAAATGTAATTTTCAAATTTTTGTAGTCAGTCAAAATTGATTATAATGACCTTTAGTGTTTCCTCAAGCTAACTACGTCATGTTTCATTGTATATAAGTTTTATTATAATCTTGTCCAAATGCTGCACAGTTTGTCCAATATAGTATTTATTCTCTATATATGCTCCAAAGAATTTTTTACATAAGTGTCAATAACTTTCATTATACCAAATTCAAATGGTAAAAGGCTTTTTAGGCAGGTTTGAGATGTATGCAGGAATCTATAAGATAAATCTGGTGAGGACTGGTGGCATATGACATTCAAGCAGAAAGAATATATACACATAAGAAAGTACATCGTATGTTAAAGAAAACTGAGGAACCAAGGCAGCAATAGTAAATAAAGATGATGTAGATACAAAGGAAGATGATCCTTAAAAAACAGAATGCAGAGGAGCTGTGAAGGACCTTGTAGGCTGTGCGTGGAAGTCAGTTCTGAACTGGAGAGCATCACTCAAGCACAGCATTAGACAGATTCAAGGGAGAGAGGCTGCAGGGACCAATTTGCAGATAATGTCCTATTATTAATATAACAGTTCCAGATAGAGCAGCTAAGGACAAAAAATAAGGCAGTGGAAGTTAAGAGAAAGAAAAGCAGCTGAATAGAGGAGAAAAAAGTTTAGAAACAAAAATTACTAAATCTTAGAGACATGTTTGAGAAAGATATAAAAAATCAAATATGACTCAAAGCTTCTCAGTTAAAGTAATATGTAACTGGGGTAGGAAAAAGGAAGAGAATAATTTTCACAAGTGTTTTAAAGAGAGGGGACATACCCTGTTCATTCCTGGTCCCACTGTGTAGCACAGACACACTATGGGCATTTAAATGTTTATGAATATATGAATAAATTATACTCATATTTAAAATCACTCATTTGTTACAAACACCATATTTTATTCACTAATCCACTCTGCTACATAACCAAAGTAGAAAAGTATTTTGTGTATAATCAAGTGTTTGATAGGTACATTAATACAGAGTAAAGTTTGGGACCATATATCAGAATGCTTTGGGGGTCATATATAAGAACATCTTAACTTTCACAAACAGAGACATTATTAGTTTCTGTTCTTTCAGTTTCTTTTTACTGTATGGCACGACTTGTACACATTTCCATAATCTCACTTTTAGTTAGCTCTTCTCTCATACACACACAACTCTAAATTCATGAATGGAAATCAGGGTGGCAAACTTTGTTAACTAAACCATAAAGCAATCTATAGATTCAATACAATCCCTATCAGTTTACCAATGATATTCACAGAAATAAAAACAAATGCTAAAATTTGAGTGGAACCACAAAATATCCTGGATAGCCAAAACAACCCTGAGTAAAAAGAACAAAGCTGTAGGCATCATACTACCTGACTGAAAAATATGCCAAAAACCTACCAAGATCAAAACAGTGTGATACTGGCATAGAAGCAGACACTTATACCAATGGAACAGAGTGAGCACCCAGAAAGAGCCCAGGAGAATTCAGTAGAACCTCTGTAAGTTGACTGCCCAAAAGACTGTAACAAACTTGTCAACATAGAGACACGTTCAACATGAGAAGCTAGGTACACTGATACATATATACTTTACTTTCTTGCACAGCTTTTATTAGAGAATATCAAAAGAAATCATACAAATTCCTATAGGAAAATCATACATACTACGTCATACAAAATCAACACATCTACTGTTTTCTCATAGTTTTATCATTCTTTCTGAAAAAAGAGTGACTCTTGGCCTGTTTCTTATTCTTATTAAAATGTAAGTGAAGAAAGCACTCTCAACCGTGCTCTCCAAGCATTCTCCACGCAGCATACCTGGGCATTTTTCCACTGAAAATGAGTTCAACTTCATTATCAAATGCCTGACATCCTCTTCTTTTGGAGTCTCTGCAATCTCTGTGTCATCCTCACTTGCTTCTTCTACTTCATCAGCTACTTGATTAACTTTTAGGCTGTTCTGTACGTTGGTCAACATCGCTTGGAAAACTGTTTCGGTGTCAGTTTCATCACAGGTTTCTATCTCCTCATCCATTGCAACAAAACCTTCAAAATCAACTCCTTTGAATTTTGTCATGGGAGATAAACTGTCTCATGGGGCCAAAACATCATGCTCTTGGGTTGTGACAAATCCATTTTTCCTATAAAACTTCACTGTAATTTCTGGCTGAAATTTATTCAAAGAACAACTGATCCACAGGTCAGCATCCAGAGTGGTAACTGATGCACCAGATGAAGGTGCTTCCACCATAGATTTGTGTCTTGTTGTTGTTGATGAGACCGAGTCTCACTCTGTTGCCCTAAGTAGAGTGCTCTTGTGTCATCATCTCAAACTCTTGGGCTCAATAGTACATTTCAAGTTTTTTTGAAGGCTTAGTCAAGGGGTTGGATTTATGAGGTCGTGTTTGGGGACAGAAATTTCAGAATCACATTTGTGAGTTGATTCACTAGTGGGTGGCCAGGATAGTTGTCTACTATCAGTAGAATAGACCATTTCTTCTTCTTTATTTCTCAGTTAATATCCTTTACCACTCCTCAAACAGGACACCAATCATCCATGGACATGTTTGATTTTGAAGGGACAGGAAGGACTTTGGGTTTCAAATTCTTGAATGCACATGGCTTTTGCTGATTTACTAATCACCAGGGGCTTTAGTTTCCCTCCAGTTGAGCTAGGGCAAAGCAGAACTTTCTTTGGAAAGTTTCCTGCTCTTACATTTGCCACCCTTCATGATGAAGCTCCTGCTTGGCCTCACCTTAAAAAAGAGTTTGCATTTGTGAGCATTAAACATGTTGTCTTCTTTGATGCCTCTGGAGAAGTCTGGGAACTTTTTGATGAACTCTCCCACAACTTCTACTGAAACTTCATTGGATTCACCACACAAGACTTTCTGGGAGATCTCATGTCACAGATTAAATTTTTTAAGCCAACCACGTGATGCATGGAAATCTGCATGCATCAAAATTCCTGTGCAAATTTTGTAGCAACTTCTTAGATCTTTGGCCTGGAGAAAGAGATGGGGTCTGTACAGAGAGCGTGGTTAATGAATGAAAAATTAAAACTAGATAGGAAAAATAAGTTCTACTGTTCTATAGCACCGCAGGGTGACTACAGTTAACAATTTTAAATTTCCAAATAGCTAGAAGTGAAGGTTTTGAATATTCCTAAGAAAGATATGATAAATGATTGAGACAGTGTATTTCTTAATTACTCTGATTTGAAAATTATGTTACTTACATGTATTAAAATATGACACTATACCTCATAAATATGTACAATTATATGTCAATTTAAAATAATAATTAGAACACATATATGTACGTGTGCTATATATATATATATATATATGTAGATAAACAGTTATACATATATCTCACCGGGTCATATACTAATCTTACTATTGGCATGTTTTTCTGTTTATACAATAAATTTATTTCATCTGCTATAGAATTTCTGAATTATTTTTTAGTGTTAAACTTTACAGATGAATAGACTTGTTAGGAAAAAACCCAAAATATTTAAGATATTATTCTGCATTAATCTTCTCATTTGTAGTAAAATAACATAATACCCCAATACTGACAACCTATGAGGTACAAACGAATTATTTTGTGTGTGTCCCCAGCCACATTCATTCAATTAGCTGCATGACTTAGTTCAGAAGGTGACTAATTGGCCCCTGTTTTATATCACAGAATTACCATTTCATTTAAGATACAGGAAAAGACATTGAGAAATTTTAAATTTAAGCTTAATCACCTTGTCTAAACATTAAACATAAAGAAATAAGGTGACTGACATGTAAATGATTCCCATGGCAGAACAATTTCCTACTTGCTCTTACCCAATGGTACACTGCAAACAATGCTTGTATATCCACAATCCACACCTGTAGAGGTGGAACACAGAGACTGCTTCCTCTGCTTAACTAGTTGGAGTGATTAGACAAGGATTAGTTTTGCATGAGAGGGTATTAGTAACTCCACGGGGTTTCAAAATGATGACTCTACCTCTCACTCTGAAATCCCATTATCCTAACTAGGAGTGATTGAAAATGTTTATTACTTTGAAATCAAGTGGGCTACTTGATTCTACTTTTATCACTTCTGTGTTCCATTTATAAGTAAAACGTGTATAACCCTCACCAAAATGTTGGTGTATTTCTACACACACTGTAAATTTATTTCCTAGACCAAAATCTTTTTTCCTTTTTTAAGAGAGCATGAATATGTGCCCATGAAGTTCCATTCCAGTAGAATCAATTTCCAGTCATTGTTTTGTGATTTTTTTCTTAGCATTTATTATTATTGTCATATTATATTGATACATTTATAAATAGGTAACAAGAGGTTTTTTCATAGCAATTATGAAATTAATACTTTTAACATTTTAACATGGAGGTACCAGTGTAGCTCCCTGAAAATCAATGGAAGAATTTAATTTGCTGTACTCATTTTCACATTTTAAGTCTCATAGTTTTAAAGGAGTTCTAAATATAAAAGCACCAATTTCTGTCAATTAGTAATTCAATCTGACATAGTTAGAAATACAATATATATTTTAAGCAACTATATCAGTTTCCTAGAATAAAATGTTGACCCTCTTTGTCCAGAATAATTTTTATTACCTATAGAGATCTACATGTTTCTTTCCACATAAAGCAAGTAGTAGTCAAGTAATTATGAGTTTTGCACACAGCAACAATTTTTACCTATAGCAAGCACTCAAGAATATTTTTTAAAATAATCCGTAAAAGTTCACCAAGGTTTTGACATCTATTTACAAAGGGAAACATATTGAGGAAAAAAAAAAAAAAAACATAGAAAGTAATATTTTAAATAATATAAATTGAGATTCAGAGACTATTAAAAATAATATTAGCATGACAGTCAAACTAGGTTCTTGCCTCCCTCTGTCATCATCTAACTCTATGATATTTTGGAAGCCACAAACTTAAAATAGATGTAAAGTGAAACAGACAGGATTATAATGTTAAGGAATGAACACAGGAGCCTGGGAAATAAGATACCTTAGTCAGCCATCCAGCATTTATGTTAACCTCTCTGGATTAGTTTCCTCATTTTACAATCAGATTTGAACTAAATAAATGACTTTCCAGTTCTTTCTCATCTCAAGAACGATGGAACTTCATGAAAGGAAAAAAACAATGGCATGATCAAAATTGCTAAAGCTAAGTCTTGATAACATCCAAAGTCTCATTTTACTTGAAGCTTGCTGGAGAAGGCAAATGTGCAAAACTAAAGGTACAGCCAGCAGCAATAGTCACAGTACACCTGTTTACTGAATGGATGACTAAGCAGGACTAGAATGAAAACAGTAACTTTTATTTTTATATCTATTAATAATTACAAAATGTTTTCCTACAAATCATGCACATACCCATTTACCCTAAAAATAACCTCTTGAAAAACACAGGTAAGTAAACAACTTAGGACACTAAAGCATATAAAGTGTAGACCCAAGTTTCTAAGCCAAGGATTAATTTTGGGGTCTATCCTTGCTCTTAACCGTAACTGTGTGACCACGTTTGTATCTTTCTTCGCTGCCTGTATTCTTGTTCCTCCAGGCTTCACCACCTACCCATCAAAAATCCTTTTGTGTTCCTCACCACTTATACCTATTAGTCTTCCCCTGGCTGCGTGTCTCAAATATTCATATACATCCATTTTTATCACCCTCCTTTTTCCTCCCACAGTCTCTTTTCTAACCTAGTTTGCTACAAACATTGTTTCTTTGATTTGAAACTTCATGTAGAATTAAAAATTAATATTATTGCTAATAAGATAATAAATTTTAAGTGAGATTAGATATAAGGAGAAGAGCCACCGATTTTAACAACTTTATTCTCTTTTAGGTAAATACGTTCTACACTAATATTCAGGAAACTCTCATTCAATTTTAGAAGTTTAAAAAACATTATTACAACATCAACAATAGTGATTTCTCTTGTTGTTCTTTAACCTGTTTAGTATTTCACCCACATTAAATATTACATTGCAGTTCACTCTTGAAAAACACGTCTTTGAATTGCACAGGCCCATTCATACATGGGCCATTTTCCTTTTTCAACCAAACGTAGAATGAAAATATAATAGTCCTACGATGTAAAATGTGCGTATATGGCAGGCCATCTTTTTGTATTATATGTGCTAGTTGTGGGGGGCTTGAGTGTGTGTGGATTTTGGTATCTGCTGGGGTCCTGGAACCAATTGTGGTTAGCAGAAAGCCCAGTACACTGTCTTGTGGGCCAGAGGGTGATAAACATAGAAGAATTCAAAATCCCATCTAACCCTTTGAACAGGATTCCCATTTCAACATGAACATGGTAACATGAATGCCTGCCGTATTATCAATTTTAAAAATGTTCAATTGTTACAGATTATTCCTTCTTAGGAAAAAATAATTTTCTCCCTACATCAGTAGGTCTGTGTTGATTTGTTGACAGCTATTGGTATTAATCAAACATAACTTTTCTACAATGTTTATTGTGCTGCGATTTTTTTTTTTTTTTTTTTGTAGAGACAGAGTCTCAATTTACCACCCTTGGTAGAGTGCCATGACGTCACAGGACTCACAGCAACCTCTAGCTCTTGGGCTTACGCGATTCTCTTGCCTCAGCCTCCAGAATAGCTGGGACTATAGGCGCCCGCCACAATGCCCGGCTATTTTTTGGTTGCAGTTTGTGCTGCAATTTTTAATTTAAAGAAAGAAAAGGTGAATAAAAGAAACCAAACACCAAAAAATACATTTTTTTCTTTATATTATTTAACTCACCAAGAAGTGCTTTGTAAAATCTACATATTATACGGTGATATTTTTCAACTAACAAGCATTCTGTTTACTAAAAACGATACCATCACATTATTACAGACACAACATAAATAAACTTTGAATGTGTACGGTCAAAAATGTTTTAAAGTTTTCTCCAAAAGTGAAAACATCATGCAATTGCCACATTTGAATATCTACTTCAAGAACATGATTTCAGAGGCTTGGGCACTTGAAATACTTTGGACAAAATTAAATGGAGTTATATCCCAATAGTATTTGTAAACTTCCTTTCCAGCATGTATTTGTCTGCTACATATATGTTACTGCAACTCTTAACATTATTACAATTTCAAAGCAATGTGATTTTCATTTGTCAGTTGAAGTTCTAAAAAGATACTATGTCTTGGGTTCCAACATCATGCCGAGCATGAAACTCTCAGGATTTCTCTTTTCCTCAATCACTGCACAGGTCAATCTCTTGCAGCTATTCATGATACATTAATGATATCAATGTTTCTAAACTTCTTGATGACTACTACCTCAGCTCAGAGACCAGGGTCTTGATTTGTACAGTCCATGTGTTTTTAAGGATATACATGGTTTCTGATTCTCTAGGCCTTCAAAAATCTTAGTCTCCTCATACACATTCAAGTTTTTCTCTCAACTTTTTCGAAGTCCACAACAGACCATTCTCACGGCTTTTGGCACATGGTATTTGTAATATATTCCCTGTGAATTCTTTTTAGACAGACTGCCGATTTTCTTTATTCCTGCTTAAGAATACTGTTTGCTTGCTTCCAGGTTAAGCCAAGCTGAACTTCTCAGCATCTTCAGGAACAGCAGCACATACCAATGCTGCCATTCTCTGAAATCTGGTTGCACATACAGTCTGCAATATCACAGAAGTTCACCATTGGTTGTTTTCTTAATTTTATTTTAGATTGATCTATTAAACAACTGCAGGAAGCTTATAACTTTCTTGTGACTAGAGGCCAAATCTATTAACTCATTATTGGTTGTTATCCATTCCAGATTAAGATATAACTACCGCTAAGCCCTTATCCTGCTCCAAAGAAAAAAGAGATTATTTTACCTGGGGAAGAAAACCAGCCTGTCTGTGCTGCACCCGGACACAGGACCATCATCATCATCATTATGTCAAGGTTAGAACAATGTTTGCCTTATTGTGGGAACCTATTGCCTACTTATTCCAAGTATGGAATTTAAATAAAGCCTATCATACGACCAAGTCCTCCTAAAAATACAGTAATCTATTATAATTAAAAATTTCTTGAAATGCTCTTGCTATTACTACTAGATACAACCAATGAATCAACATCTCTGCAATACTGAAAATTATGTGCAATCTACCTTCATGCCCTTTCTTGTAAATTTCTGCAAATAAACAACCTGGCTATTTAAATGGAAAAGATTAGTTTTTAAAAGCTATCACTGTCATATGAATGAAACATGTAGCCACCTTCTAAAATAACCTATTGCTCTTCACCTATGTAACAGTAGCTGTTGCTGTTAATTTTGCCAGGAGGAAAATCATAAAAGGGATTCAAAGTTCTATTTTGCATACATAGGTTCCTTTACTGGCAATTTGTTAATGCTAATAACACTGCTAGAGGATATTCAATAATAGTTTTCTGTTTTGATTATAGCCACAAGCAAATCTAGATCACATTTACCCAATTATCCATTCAGTTAACAAGAATAAATGAGAGTTTTTAACACCTGTTATCTGTCATCTCCTTTGACTCAAATTAGAGACAATGGCAGGCGCTTGAGAATCTCCACTATTTTATGTAAGTAAAGTCTGTTTCTGTAATGTAAATCAGAAAATGCATTTGTAGGTCAAATATCTACCACTTTATAACTAGCAGTGATTTGCTAAAGACAGAGCATACCTATCAAATACATTCAAAATAGGTTATTAGTGTCCAAGCTTACCAGTCATAGGTTTGTTTAATAAATACGTATATCACTTTATGAAAGATATATCCATCAAAGTTTTTTTTAAATTTAATTCACCTACTGAAGGGAAATGATGAGGCATGGAGAGAAAGTTAAAATGCACTGAGACCTACAATATACTGGTGTTCCATCCCCCTCCCTGTAAATGTTACTATCACCTTTTTGTACTTAAGAAAACAGAGGCTCATAAACTGAAAATAAATTGCCCAGAATTGCACAGTGAGAAAGTGGTATAGCTTATTTGAATCTACATCTACTTGGCCCTACAGTCTTTCTTTTCTTTTGCACTATTCCTTCCTTTATACATAGAAACTTATAAACAAGAGGCAGAATGTAGGGAAAAGTTACCAAGTAATTTAAAAAGTCTTGAGCTCCATTAAAAAAAAAAAAAAAAAAAAAAAAACCTATGTTAAGTAATCTTTAATGAGGGCAAATGCCCGGAAGATAAAGTATATAAATGGAAAGAGAAGTACTTCCCAAACTGCCTACAAATAAAGGAATAGGTTGTGTATTTTCATTTCAAACTGCCATTCTATGATACTTTTATAATATATAATAAAAATAAATTAATAGAAAAATGTTCATGGGTTTGGATGCCATAGCAATGTTAAACTGGTGCAAAAGTTCCTAAATGCTTACTTAAAATTTTTGTGCTAGAAGACTAGCACTTGTCTGTGGCCTTCACTTTGAGTGATACTGAGTTATAGGACAAGTGAGATAAGACAGCAAGTTTAACAACATTAACTTATATATTAGACAATATACCTATGAACCTATATCTTATTGAAGTAAAAAGGATTTCTAGCCTCCAAAACAATTATTGTTAAATCTTGTTGGTTCACTAAGCTGCTTTTCATATGAAAAAAGTAAAAGTTGGCTTAATATTAAGAAAGCTCAATACAGAATAAACTATATATAGTCTTACTGAACCAGAGAGAAAAAACAAAGGGCTATCAACTCAGATAACATACATTTTTGTTCTGACTTTATATATATATATATATATTAATACTATTATGCATCAACATGGCTAATTAATTTTGAATATGGCAATTACTATTCTGTAGTTAAAATTATTTCATCTTTCTGACAGGCTCTGAGTATGTGAATTGTTCTGACTGAATATATTGATAATCACTGCAAGGGGGAAACAAGATGACTAATGTTGTGTTTACCCTTTCTGTCAAAGCCAGCACATGAAAACAGGTTTCCACACTTGCCATTTTCCAAAACGTGTCAGTAGTTCATAATAGATCCCTAAATGCATTTTGACAAAGTGAAAATTTGTTTTACATCATGAGATCTGGGCAATGATTCTAGAAAAATGTGCTAATTAAATTCAGAAAACAAACAAAAATACCTCCCCCCACCCCCAAGAAATAGTTTTTCCCATAGCCTGGTAAGTAGCTTAGTATAACAACAATGTTACTCAATTCTCACTTTTCTTTTTCAAATGTTACTAACCAGATAATATACTCAACAGCAATGGACTAATGAGATCAGTATTTACTGGTTAGTCTAAAGCAGGCATCCTCAAACTTCTTAAACAGGGGTCCAATTCACTGTCCCTCAGACTGTCGGAGGGCCGGACTATAGTTTAAAAAAAAAACACCATGAACAAATTCCTATGCACACTGAACATATCTTATTTTGAAGTAAAAAACAAAATGGGAACAAATACAATTCACACCACTTCATGTGGCCTGCAGGCCGCAGTTCGAGGATGCCTGGTCTAAAGAATTATGAGGGTTTTTTTTTTTTATAATTTGGAAATTATACTATCTTATTAATTGGGGCATTTAGATAAAGCTACAACCAAGTGATTTTGGAATTATTTTTTATTTAGCATTTGCTCTTTTTTTAGTGCATGTAAGAACAAGAACTTATGGTAAAGTTCAATCATCAATTAAGCAGCATCAATTAAGATCTATGCAAAGCTGTTATTTTTATGAAAAAAAAAATCTTTCCTGATATCATGAAATTGAACCAACATGTGTTTATTATTCACATTAATCCTGAATAGATAAAAGGTAGTTTTGAAAAGCATTGTATAACACCTAAGAAAAGTCAATTGTATAAAATTATTTAAAATGATACTATAATACTTACGAAACACAATATAAGATAATTTGAAAATCATAAAATGTAAAAGAAAAATATTTTTTCTATTACTTTGTAAATGGCACGATTTCCACTTAATTGTCCAAAAACAGAGAAGATAATAAATTTAAGATGATAACAGAAAGGCCAATTAATAACAAATATGCCTTAAAAATACAAGCAAAATAATGATTTATTAGATTAATTTTGCTAAGTGAGGTCACAAACATGATACTTACCAAATAGGAGTTGATAAGTCAAATGGCAGGGACTGCCCACATAGAAGTGCCCCACCCAGGAAAAAGCTGGAAAAAGGGAGTGTCCCAACCACTCTGCTCTGACCGGCCACCTTAACCCACCTGCTGACTTCCCTCTGGGTTCAGCTCACCCACACGGGGCCAACGTTGCCCACACAGAACCTGGATTCTGCTTCCTTTCATTCACATCGAGGAATAATCTTTTATTTTTGACCTATGACCTCTCAGGAGTTCAGTAAATGATTTTTTAATTAAAACATGGATATGGGAGGTGTAAACAAGTAAGAAATTCAATGTAACTAATTTTCCATTTATTGAAATGAAACTGTAACAGTCTCACATTTTGTATTAACTTCTATTGCGCTGGCAGAGAAAAGCCTTCAATAATGTTAGTATTCCTAGAACAGCCACCATGGCATGGTACTGATATAGGACAGGTGGCGTGGTGGTGCCCCGAGCTGAGCTAGAGGACCTGCCGCCTCCGCCTTGGCCGTTTTGGTGGCAGAGGAACCAGCGGGCTGGAGGGTAGGCAGCTCGAATGGGGAGAGACTCCCTCCCACACCCCTACAGGAGGCTCCAATAGCCCAAGGGGCCAAGCAGCTGCTGGGGAGACACCAGCACCTTGGTGTCTCCTTCCCCTTTGCACTTATGACTGACCTATGCCTAGGTGAATTTCATGTGAGTTTCCTAGGCCTCAATTCAGTGAAGGGACTGTGTCCATTCATTCACCTTGCCCCAGCGGAAGGGACTGTGAATATTCATTAATATATTCATTCACCCTGCCCCAGAGGAAGACACTGTGTCCATCCATTTCCTGGCCTCATATACAAGGAACCCATGCACCTTTGTGTACCCCGAGAGGGGGAGAGGAAGAAAGACAGAAAGAGCTTTTCTCTCAGACGAGTTTTCTCTCCCTACCAGGAGCTTTAATGTTTTTGTATTCTTTTCTGTAAATAAATTCTGTCTTGCCACTGATCTGTGGTCTGCGGATTTATTCTTCAAATCACCGAGACCAAGAACCTGAAACTCCAGTATCACACTCATCTATTTCTCAACATCCTCCAAACTTTCTCCTGCTTTACTCTCTCCCAAGACAGTCAAGTTCATACATTCAGTGACCTGCTGGGTTGAAATTTCCAACAGAATACTCTACAAACATCTTCAATTAAACTTGCCTAAGCACTGAAACTAATCACATCCCCTACACCTAGCCATTCCTCTACATAGCCCCTTTTGCTGGTGGCATCAACGTCTCCTACGCCCTCAAAATAGATGACTTAAAAAACCCCTTCTATCGTTTCTCCTCCACCATTCACATCTCCACTTTCCTCAAGCACCTTTATGAACACGCAGCTTGTGCAATCACACAGGGCCTCGTGCTTCGAAGGGTCTCTGGCTTTTCCATTGCTCTGCTGTCACCATCTCCAAGTCATAAATGATTTGAACAAGATCTGAATTTTCCTGTGCTGAGCTCTGCCAATCACATAGCCAATCCTGCCTGGTGTCCCCTGCCCTTTCTCCTCTGTAAAATCTATTATAGCTTCTAAACATGCCATGAAATTTCTCACTTCCCTATCTTTGTGATCATTTTCTCTCTGCTGAGAATAGCATCCGTAATTTCAAAACATTCGCCAATACACATTTCTGGTGCCACTTCCTCCAACAAGGCTTCCCTGCCTAATCAAGCTAGGTTAAACAGTCCCATAATAATATAATTTAAATAATTCTATTATTTCAATTATAAGAGTATATTATTATTACCTGTGTATGTATCTGTTACATTCTATGAGCTCGTGGAAAGGGAATTATTTCACAACTAACATGACATGCAAAAACCACATAATCAAATGTTATTGTATGAATGGATAATACAAAAAAAACCAATATAGTTAGTCACTCTGCTTTTCAGCCTCATGAATTACTATGTTTTCGGAACAAAAAGCTATTGAATTTTCTTCAAATGAATAAAATTCTGCACCCTAACCTGCTTTTGTAGCTACCCACTCCTCCCTAGATTCCTCACCCCTCTTCCGTACAGTCACTTTTATCTACGCCCAGACTGAATGGGCTCTGTGCCTGCCCCTAGTCCATTCCCCATAATGCACCCTGAGAAATCTTTTGAAATACAAATCAAACTGGGTATCCATAATGCTTATTCTTTACTACAGCCTCCAGATTTCAGCTGATATTTTACTTCCTCACTGGTGCCTGGAAAAATTACTTGTTCCTACAAATTAAAACAAGTCCCATCAAACACACACACACACACACACACCCCTTTAATATGTCTCATTGAGCTTTTTATTCTCAACACTGAGTTGACTTTGTAATTTATAATTTTTGTAACTTGTTAATAATTTGTTGTATAAATTCATAGATTAGTAAAAGCTTGTCTCCTTCACTAAAGCAAAACCTTTGACTGAGGTACTATGTCACATTGTTCTCCATTTATCACCAGTATGCCTGACAGACAGTAGACGCCTAAAAAAGAATTAGTGTCAAATTAATGTTGAGCAGCAGTATTTTATAAACATATGGCACAGAAACCTCAAAAAATTCTAAAATGTACATGTCTTGTTGTTAAAACATTATCCTTATTTGATTATACCGTCTTTAATATGATGTTTTACATTGGTTTATCTTGATTCATGGTTCTTTATATGGCATACCATGAAATTACAAGTATTTTATGTATTTCTAAAGAATCTAACAAGGATAGCAGAGTGGATTTGTTTAGCTTTTATGGCTGAGTTCTCGCCTGAAGACCCTATCATGCATCTAAGTGCTTGAGGAAAATGACGCAGAAGGAGCTGAAACATTATAATGAATAAATACCACACGCCTCACATACACATTAACACAAATTAGCAAGTTTTATAACTGTGCAACTGGGAACCATAAAAATATTTCCTACCTTAAGCCCACTGGGCTTCAAACATTATTTTAAATATATTCCCTGAAGACTGCCATATATGCACACAATAACTCTGGCATCTTGAAGATGATACCGCTTCGAAAGTTTACATAGAATTCTGAGGATCCTACTGAACTTTTCCTTTTCTGGTCCAGTTCATGCTTTTAGCATGGCCTCTGTCACACTGACCCTTACATGTTTTTACTCCCTAAGCCTCATTCCCCCATCAATAAAATGGCATAGTATTGGTTCCCTACATGATAGTGTGTTTATAAAGATTAAATTAAATGATTTATATAAAACAAGTAGTATAATACTTGCCAGCTTCTGAGTGTCCAATAAATCTTAGCTAACAATAGTAACCACTCAAAGCTTTATTAAGTTGTGGAAATCACGAAGATCTGAAAGAAAATGACAGCCGAAGCACCAAAAAGGCCTAACTGGAAAGCAAACCCCAAACTGCACGAGTGTCTGTGTGTGTCTGGGGTGCGGTTTGACTGGCTCTCATTAGCAGCTGTCCAGCTCTTGTTTTCCTTTCTCTTCTTCTGCCACTCGGATAGCTGTGCAGAATTACACCTCCCATATAATCAGATAAGGAATGTGAGGGAAACCGTGACAATTAATTTGCTTGAGAAGTAGGCATGCAAGATAAACAAGCAGCACACCCTCTACATTTATCTCTATTTATCCACACGCCAGTGAATGAACCCACGGGCCATACGTCTTTTAACAAGAAGTAAATCATTTTTAACCTAAGTTGCCAAATTCCTATAATTCCATACGCCTTTTAATAAGAAGTAATCATTTTCAACCTAAGTTGCCAAATTCCTATAATTCAAATCTGCATTCTGTGCTGAGTTTTAAATGAAAACAAAACATGTTTTTAAAGGCAATATTCCTTTCTTGAATATTTCCAGTTTATTGCTTTTGAATCACCCAAGTTCAAATGAGACAATTAAATGCTGTATCTTTTTTTGTTCAGAGGCGAGATGGAGGTAATTTGCTGCTTCATGCATCTGTTTCCTCATCAGCACAGTGAGGACTGGGCTAATTAGGGGATGGAAACAATATGGTCATATGGATAGGCCAGATTGCTTGTCACTCAGTTATTCGATATGTGGGCTCTGTTTTGAGGACAGGAAGCAGATAATGACTCTGGCATCTCTCTTGCAATGCAAGAAAAGGAAGAACTGGGAAGTGTTCAGATGTTTACCTGCTTATTTTTAGCATTCATGCTAGGAATAATCTTACAGGGCTGTGTCATTCATTTTGTCTTTACAAAAACATTAATAGAAAGCCCCAAACAAGGCTAGAGCTTCCAAAGGGGGTGTTCTAGACAAATCGCTCAAATTTCATAATTCCATAATACTCTAAGGGCCAGATAGTTTAGTGGGAAAAAACACAGGTAAAGGAGCCCCATTTTCATAAATTCTAATTTAACTATGCTGATTTAGTAAGAAAAAATTAACATCTAAAATATAAGATTAATTATACAGCTCACACCAGATGTGTTTTCTGGTACTGGTCTGTATATTGTCACTTTTAATACACAGAACTCAGAGTCAAGGGGTAGTTTGGAAAGGTGAATTCATACAACTGGCTTCTCTCTGGGTCATTTGAACTAGCCAATTGCAAAGGAAAGAGTGGAAAAGCACTTAAAAACATGCATTGAAAGTTTCACACCCCAAGCAACAGTTATGAATAACTACATATAAAAGTGAAAAAAAGCAAGCAAAAGGGAGAAATAATTCCTTTTTCCCTCTAGTTCTTATTCTCTCGAATAATCTAGGTTCTTAGTGCCATAAAAACAGGAAATACAGTTCTGGGGAGCCTGCCTATTCCGCAGGCCTTCACTCTGGGTGTCCAGAGATTACTGTCTTCCTTGGTGATAGCGTCATCACCAAGACCTCTAACTGGACAATGTCATCGGGTTTTCAAGAGATAAGTAAAAATTGCCTGACATGCATTCATCTCAAACGTTGTCAGAAACCCAGAATCTCTCCCCAACCCTCCACAGATCAATTCCGAAGTAGGAATGGTGACTTGGCTTTTCCTCTTCAGCCCTGGCTCTAGGTTCCCACTTCTGCTACATTTTCTATCTTAAGTTTCCCCTTTGGCATTGCCGCAATTCTGTTGCATCGTTATTTCGGCACTGGGGACTACCCAAGTCCCTTCACTCCCCAAAGTGCTGCACATTCAAGGATGGTTCTTTTTAAATTTGGACCTATTCTTAAAAATCTCTCAGTCTGAGGTGGCACCTGTCGCTGAAAGGTGTAGGGTGCTGGCCCCATATGTTGGCGGTGGTGGGTTCAAACCCAGCCCCAGCCCTGGGCAAAAACCACACACACACACACACACACACACACAGAAAAAAAAAAAATTCTCACTCTTTTTTACCACAAAGAAACCTCTATTCATCATCTTCCCCACCCTGTTGCTGACTCTTTTTTCTCCCAAGTGAGATTCCTGATAATCTCCCTGATTCCCTTTTCAATGCCCCCAAATTCTTATTATTCTCACAGGGCTACCTCTGTCCCTCACCTGAGCTGCTCAGACTGAGGGAAATGACCAGGAAATCTTATGATCTTCATCCATGTAGCAAGCCAATTACATTATGCTTGGAAAGACAGCCCCTTCTCTTCCCAAGGGGAATGCTGAAGTAGCAATTTAAGAAAGCAATTTTTTTTTATTAAAAAAAAAAAACAGCATTAGCTACTTAACAGTCATTAACTCATTATTTTATTTTATCTCCCTCAAGTTGAAAGTTCTATTAACATCCCTTTTTTAATGATAAGGAAATCAGAGTCCACTTGCAGCCACTCTGGCTATAACCCATGCTGTACTCTGATGATGGAAAATTCATTTAAAATATATCCAGGATATATGTTCTGTAGAAACCTTGAGCTCTGGAACTGGCAAAAGATTGGAATACAAAGAGGCAGCACACACAGAGGTTCTGAGGGGAATTAATGTCATTTTAAATAAGACTTTGTAATGACTGCTGCCTAATAGTGGGTCACAGGTTCCCATAAAAATCTCCCATATTCATTCCTGCATTTTCAATAGTTCTTTCTTTGCTTTTCTCTCATGTGTACAAGTGAAGAAAACTTCAAAAGGCATTCCTGAATATTTGGTCTTCTCAATTAAATAAAAGCACTATTAAATTCTCACGTTTAACTCTTTACTTCTTTACCTAAGAACTTATTTTCAGCTCTGTCTCTAGGCAAGTGGGCAACATCAAAATAAAACACATTTGCCATGTGTTTTATTCTAACAATGGAGGAAAAAACATGTTTCATTTATTCAATGAAATATGATATTTCATCGAATATCTATGAAAAACAAAGGCTCCTGCTCCCTATGAAATTAGACCTTATTACTATATGCAGTATCAAGTACATTTTACTGGGAAGAAGTTGTATGTAAAAAGCTTGGCACATTGGAGGAAGCAAAAGAAGAAAAGGGTAGCAAGAGTGCAAGAAAGATAGCAAAGGAAAGGAAAGATAAGAAGGCACCGTATTATAGAAAATGCTTTTTCAGCTAATGAGGAAAGTTTTAATTTCAAAGAAAAGTAAGAAACCTTTAAGGATAACTAGATAACATTTCCCATGAGTCTTAAAATAAGAAGAACTAAATAGTTCCTCTATTCTTCTCCCAACCATTTAAAGATAGCACCTCACTGTATAAAGTGTGTCGTGAAGGATGTCTGTGAACAGCGTATCTCTGAATTGAATTGTGCTGTACTGTTGCTTATGCCAACAGTGGGGAGACACCACAGAGAGGTAAACAGCAGCCATATGTGCTGCTGGCTCTGCTGACACACTGTGCTGCAATGGCATATGTCTTGAGTGTCTTAAAATTAGGTGGTTTTATTTAATAGTTTTATTGCTATATTTTATTTTATATTTAAATTTATTTGACAGCTTTAAAATGAAATGACTTCACACTACTAATCTTATGATTATGCAGTTAACAACTAATAACAATGTGCTATTTTCTGGAAAGAATTTACTTCTGTAGCCAAGTTTCCTCAGTTAGCTTTTGAATTTACATAACCATAATTACCCTCTCAATTTTTAGGCTTTAAAATTTTGTATTTCACTGCAAAATTGAGTATGCTGATGTGAAGGCGCTTTAAGCGTCTATTCTAAAACCTGACTAATTTTGGATTAAGTGTGCACGTGTGCATACAACATACAAAGGCCTACAATGCACATGCCAGTTATAGGCACATCAGCTGTCCTTCAATATTTATTATATTATGGTATATGAGATCTGATAAGTACATTTCAAAGTCAGACACAATGCCACATACCTCACTGCTGAACATCATTACAGTCACTTTCAAAGTCTACCCTTGGGGAGCTAAACACCAACCCCAATCCCCAGTCAACCCTTCAAACAATTCTGGAATGCTATCTCTGGACTGGCCATCACAGCTGTTTTTGTTTTACCCTTAATGTCATCAAAGTGCCTTCCTTTCAATATTTCCTTTATCTTTGCCTAAAGAAAAAGTCACTGGGGACCAGATCAGGTGAGTAGGGAGGGTGTTCCAATACAGTTATTTATTTATTGGCTAAAAATTCCCTCACAGACAGTGCCCTGTGAGCTGGTGCATTGTTGTGATACAAGAGCCACACCTTTCTCATGCTAAGATTTTCAGTTAAGATTCCTCTGCTTCTTTATCAATGTTATTTGGACTGCTATGTGCTTGTCATGGTCAGCTGATGATTCTGTCACATAATTATACAAATTTTTGCAATGTTTTCATCAGTTCTGCTCATTCTGGCTGCCCTGACACTTCTCTCCACCCAGAAAACAATTTAGTCCATTTGTACACTGGTATTTTCTTCATGGCATTACCCCCATAAACTTGGATTAACATGGTACTGATTTTACTTCTACTCTTGCCAATTTTAACAAGAAATTTATGCATGTTTGTTTGTTGCTCTAAGTCAAGTTCCAACATTCTCATGACAGTACAAAAAAGCATACAACAACAATAATGAATGTGACTCAGCGAGACACCACCACATATCAACACAAGCACAGCTGTGACACACTGATATACCAAGGTAATGAACACTGTGTTGTTTGTACAGTGCTGCCAACATATGCCCATGGTGGCAAGTTCGCAAACTTAATTATCAGACCTTTTATATAAGTTATACCTATAAATTACATATAAAACATATTTATCATGTATATATATAAAAATTATATATATATATAGTTGTAGACAGGTGAGATATATTACATATGCACATACCTGAACATGTATACACATGAATACTTTTTAAAACACCTTATCATGCATTAGTATGTTAAACATCTTCCAAAGGTACAAATTAATCATTGTTCGATAATGAAAATCATTATATGAAAGTTTTATAGCGTACAATTCATACTCTAACATACAAAACCGAACATGGCTACTTTTTAATCTTAGCATAGAGAGGCTCTAATAGAACTTTTCTTTTCTGCCAAAGAGAACAAAAGAAACACTTCAAGTCACTCACCCTTAAATCAAACTCCAGTTTCTCTAAAATCAAGTGTGTCATCAGCGGGAAATTTGCCCTTCTGAGCCCAAATCTTTTCAACTCTAAAATAACAATAGTGTTTTCAAAGCTGCAGTAAGATTAAAAGAGGTAATAGCTGACACCTAGAAGAAGTTCAACAAATACCTGTTTTCTTCCCATCCCATTTGGAAAATTACTTCAGTAGCATGCTATAAATGA
>CAUYPK010171918.1:0-15133 GCA_963574355.1 Loris lydekkerianus | reverse complement strand
TAAACTATAGCTTTCACATGAAGGCTATAACCCAACTATACCACAAGACTATGAGGAAAGGACCAAGGAAGGGGAAGGGAGGGGGGAGGGTTGGGTGGAGGGAGGGTGATGGGTTGGGCCACATCTATGGTGCATATTTTTATCTATAATTAAAAAAAAGAAAAAAGAAAAAAAAAAAAAAAAGAAGAAAAGTCAGGATAAAGTCCAGAGAACAGATTTGGAGGGAGAAGGTGAATACCTCAATAAGACAGGCATGTGAGAAGTTATTCAAAGGTTAAAAAAAAAAAAACCTGAAAATTAGTTCTAGACAATATAATCAAGCCATGTGAAGATATCCCACGGGTACGTCTGTGGGTCTACAGCAGAGGGCATGCTGCGTCCCTCTGTGTAAATCTCAGGGGCATGACTAATAGGGATGCCCAGTGAGCCCAGTGTTGCCCAGGACTCGAAACAACCAAGGGACAGAGAAGCTACTAAACAGATCTTCAATTTTATATAGCATGGCATATCTGAGAGCCAATCTATATAAACCATAACAAAAGTTGCCTTCTGTTCATAAGCAATCAGAGAAAAATCATGGGAGAGTGAACAATGACCACCGCACTTTATTTATGCATAAAGTGGCAACCAAGGAACTAAAAACTGCAGTTGATATTAATCAAAATAGATATTATTAGCAGATAATTTATTTTAACATTTATACAGCGCTTCCAAATTAAAAATACTTTTAATTGCTTTAAAATATTAATTTATGAACCTCCATAGCTATCTTATAAAGTAGATACTATTGCTTCCATGTTACAGATGAAAAAACAAAGGCACAGAGAAATGCATTAATTTTCAGAGTCCACAAAGCCAGCTAGCAGTATTAGAAACAGGCCGTTTGGCTCCAAAGCCCATGCTCTCCATTACTAAGCCATCCTACATTACACGGCATCTTTGCCCACTGTGTGCTGCGATCACAGAATGCCACATGCTGAGTGACTCGTAATAAACAGCAATGTACTGGGCTTGCAGTTCTTGAGGCTGGAAAGACCAAGATTATGGAATCAGGACTTGGTAAAGGCCTTTATGCATGTCATCAAGGAGGAAGGGCAAGACAGGGCAAGGCCAAGAAGGCAGGAGGGGGTTGAACTCCTTATATAACCAACTCCACTCCTACTATTACATTAACCTCCTCACAGGGGGGGGGGGGCACGCCCTCAGGACCTAACCTCTTCTTTGTCCCACCTCCATCCCACCTCCCAAGGCTGTTGCATCAGGAATTAAGTCTAAACATATGAACTTGGGGGGATGCATTCAAAGCATTTGGTCCCTGATATGTGTGAACGTAAGAAGGAGAATCTGGCAGGTCCAGATTCTGTGGCAACCACAGAAGACACTCAACAAAAAGAGAAGGCCAGAAACAGCAGCGTCAACACGGACCGAGAGCTGTACGTACCTGGCACCTGTGTACATCCACTTATTTTTTTTGCAAAGTGCAACACATCTACTCTGTATGTGTTAAGAGATCAGGTGAAACACCAATGAACTTTTTAAAACCGTAACGTGTGTGGCAGACGCCATACTTTATAGTGACTTAACTGCTACTTCAGTCCCCTCGTAGTTGCTGCCCTCTACTATGGAGGCTGCAAATGCAAACAGTATTCCCTAGAATCCCCTGTATCTATGCTGCATGCATGTGACCCAATTCTGTTCAGAGAAACATGTCTTCATAAAATTTCCCTGCAGGAATGAACAATGTGATCTGGCAGCTGAGAATAAGTTCAGATTTCCTGACAAGGGTAGGCTGGTGAAGACCCTCCTGAGGCAGTTGTCCTGGGGCCAGTGCAGTGCTGTCACAGCAGTCCCAGTGGTCTGAGGTCACTTTTCTGGCTGTGTGCTTCTTAGCTGCCAATGCTCCTGGATATTTACACCCAAGATTGATTCTCTGGACCTCCCAGAAATTCTAGGTGTTATCTAACATCCTTCAATAAAAAGCTTTCCTGCTTAAATTACCTAAAGTGGATTGCACTGTTTGCAACTACAGTAATTATCTTTGCTTATGTAATATGTACAATACAGCCACCTATGTGCATGGCTAGCACACTGAACTCTATAATTTCACAAAAATCATTACATTGTATGAAGCCAAAGTTTTAAAAAAGCTGTCAATTTAAAGAACGCTATATAGGACAGGTTGTTCACAAACATGTTGAAAATTGTGAAGTCGTGAGTGAATAAAGGAAATCTTAAAAAGAGCATTAATTCCCTACACTCCTCAGTAAGAAAACATATAATTTCCACAATTCTACACTTAACTACACTGAAGTTTAGAAAAACTTGATAACTGCCCAACTTCACATGCTGGTAAGCATGCACCCAGGTCTGCTTGTCAGCGTCACATATTTGTAACATCACACGTCCCCACAATTATAACTCACAAGTAAAATTGGTAAGTACCACTTGGACTTAAAACTCAGTCTCCAAGGGTTTCATTAGCCCATGACAGCCACTGAGGACACTGGCACAGGACATGTGCAGAGATAAGAACCAGCCCCTGCTTGGTGGGCAGCTCTCTGGGCTCACTGGGGGCGACCCTGCCTGACAGCTAACTGGCCTCTGTAAGACAGGATGCTTTCTCAGAGAGGATGCACAGACTGGCTCTCAACGAAATAATGGGTGTTAAAAGAATGGAGGAAAATAAAGATTCAAGCATAGGTAAGGTCATCACTGACTGGAGAAATGTTAAGCAAAAAAGCAGAGCTGAAACATCAGAACCACGGGAGTGGAGCAGACAGAAGGCTGGAGAGCAGCTCACAGAGCCCAGGAAAGACCTCGGATCTACTGCTGAGGGGTCGGACTAAAACCAGGCGGGGTGGATTGGGAAGCTGAAACAGAAGAGTGCAGGGCCAGCTTCCCATTTCGAAAGGCAGTTGTGGTGACATATGCTCCAGAGATAGGGACCTGGAGAGCCTGGCAGGGAAGCCAGTCAGGAGATAACTGTTTAAATCCAGGGGTGCAGCAGTGACAGCAAAAGGGAACAGAGAAAAAGGAGCAGATCTGTGCCCTGTTAAGGCAGTGGCCCTAGGCAGACTGCTGCACAATTCAGCAGTGACATGGCGAAAACAAAAGGCACCTGGGGTGCAATGCAAAACATTGAAGCTGCCTCCCCAGAATTTGCCCACAAATAAATACATGCATAAGAAAAATGGAGCATATTCATACATTAAACTTTCAGTAAATCTACAGATACTTAGTTCAGTTGTAAAAAATTTTTCTCTTACTTTATCCTTGTAATGCCCATAAACAGCTGTGACAGGCATCACCACCTGTACACTCTTTGTTCCACCTTTGACCTTTACCTGAGGTTGACTGATAAGAAAATGAGATTGGCATCCATTGTCGTAAGTAGGAGAGCAGGAGGCGACGGTGCCTGATACTCAGAGTGGCCCATAGCCAAAAGGTATTTTGAGACCTCCAGAGGCAAGACTGGGGAATCCAAAGTGGTCAATCGGCCTTCCAGAATAATCTTTACTAATTTTGAGATTTCACCCTATACCTGGAAAAATGATACTGCTCGTGATATTTCAGGCCAGTGTGGAGGCCGACAACAATTTAATAGAAAACAAAATTAAGGCTGTCTTTAGAACCTGACTAGTGGGGGAAAAAATAGTTATATGTCTCAAATAGTTTAAAAGCCTTAGAAATTTACAGTTGAAGGTTTTTAGGCTTTCATGGTATTTAATGACCAACTAGAGAAGATGTTACTGACACAGGGTTTCTGAGGGGGTAAACCACTAGTTTTTCCATGACCATCAAAAGATGACAGGTAAAAGGGTCCAGCCTGATAGAGGCTGGTAGTGGATGGAATCCCAGGGCAGCAAGACTGAGGCAGGCAAGGAAGAAAAGCAAATACGTATCAGGGGGGTGCGACTGAGAGGGCCACAGCTTCCCCACTGCCACAGCTGGTTGTTCAGTCTAAAGGCCATCTCCACTTAGACTGTATAAAGCCTTACATCTCAGAATGATCTGTAGATGGGAGAAGAAAAGCAAACAATTTAACCCCTGGCTCTTCCTCGTCTTTCTTTCTTTGGTCGAAGTGCATTTCATAATGCAGTTAAGTCCCCGGCATCCTGGATTATGTTCCCCGGCCCCTCTAGACAGGACCTGGAAAGGCAGAGCCTCTGCAGTGCAGGTAGGCACAGGTGCAGAAGTCTCTCCTTGTCACTGTGTGCCCCGTGCAGGCACCCAAAATGTATGTGAGCAGAAGTGACAACAGCCTGGGCTTTCCACCTATGGGAGGAATAGAAGCCGTCACTCAGGCAGTTCTGGCTGTGAATTGGAGGCCCAGGCCACAGGGAGGGGCATGCTGCTCTGGACTAGTAAATAAACTGAGTCCAGCAGAACTGCAGACCATGTGTGTCCACATAATTTTATATAGCCCTAAATTTCCCCTTAAACACACATTTCTTCTATATCTTAGAAGCCCCAAGTTGAATTTCTGCTCAAATCTGTTTTCTAAAGAGGGAAAATTGTTATGTAATATTCAGAAATTGATTTAATAGTCATCTTCCAAGGACTATTGACCCATAACCTTTAGGCCAAGTACATCTGTTGTACAAAAGTGCATTTGTTAGAATAACGTAGAAATTAATTTTATCATTTAAACTGACAAACTACTTCAGTAACCTGAGGTTAAATGCACATAACCAATATTGTGATAATTAACCATCAATGACCTGGAAAAGTTTTTGTTACTAAAAGAATTTTGTGACTCTATCCATTCAATTTTAAAACAATGTAACATATCATTCTTCTCCATACTTGTAAAAATAACTACACATAATATGTATGATTAATGATCTGTCTGGGTAAAATTATGTAGAGGAGAGGAAATGAGGAGTTGAGCCATTAATATGACGTAAATGAAGACTAAAGATCTGGGGAGATGCTCTCCAGTTAAACTGGAGCAAATAAAGCCCAAATCAAGTTGTATAATATACACAGTACACGTGACCCCCTGGGAAGAGTGGGTCTGGATCCACATACGCAGAAGACAAAGGAAATCATCATGAATTTGTCGATGACTTTGATCAACCCCTTACATATTTCTATTCTTTCTGAATTTTCTATATTTATATGTCTATATTTGTATTAATTCCCAATCAGATTTTATAGTTAAAATGAATCTAAAAATATCCTACATTGAGAGCTGTGATGGGTATTTAAAAGCAAAAATTTCATAATTTAAGCAGAAATTAAATTACTTGTATCCTGTTAGAATAAAAATTCATAAGCAAAGAGATTTGATTAGCTTACAGGAGTACCTCTCATGCTACAGAGGGAAAACCAGGAGACTTTGTTGAAAATACAGACTCATTTCAACAGTTCCAATTTAGCAAGTCTGGGGAAAGACCAGAAATCTGCATTGTTATCAAGTTCCCTGGTGAGTTTAACGTAGCTGGTTGGGGCCACACTTTGAGAAATTCTGGCTGAAAGAGAAGCTCAGAGGACTAAGATCTCAGAAACTCTCCCTATGCCCTACGAGGTCCCGGGAAGCCCAGCTCTCTGGTGCCTGTGGCAGACCCTGCTGTGGACCATGACACTATCTCCTCTGGGTCCCAATTGTCCTCATTTAGCAGATTTCCTATGATTGGCTTTCCCTGTGGTTTGACAAGACATTGTTCTGTCAATGGCAGCAGCTGAGGTTGTCTGAAGGTCCTCACTGTGAAATAATAAACTGCTACTCAGTTTACACATACGTCACTCTCTCTGAGCTCCGTTACCAGAGCCCACTCACTTAAACTTGGGTTCATTTCAGATAGGTATGTACAAAGTCTGACAATTAAGTTCACGAAACCATCCTAGAAAAAGTGCTTTGTAGAGTGGACTAGGTGCTGGCATCAGTGCATAGCTTCCCAAGGGGAAGGGGGACTGTAGTGACATTCAGCAGTGAGGCATGTAGCACTTTTTCTAGGATAATCACGAACTTAATTGTCTGACTTCATGCATTCTCAGACTAAAGTCTCTTAACTGGGTTAGTGAGCCCCTTCCCCACAGCAGTGTGCATGAATTACTGTTGCCGTCCAGGCCTCCTTTTCCATATTTCTGATAAGCATCTTGATTTTACTTCAGGGAATTACTCTCAGATTCCTCCTACAACTAAAATGGTCAATTATTCCAGGACTCTTCATTTAAACTCAATGCTAGGGTTTTGCTTAAAAAAAAAAAAAAATACTATGACAAGAGGTAAAGCTTAGAACTATCGATGGATGTCACGAAGCCAAAAAAGGAAAACATGCTGAGAACAAAGCCATCGTGAACAAAAGAACCAAAACACTGTGGCAAAATTAGAGATGGAGAAAGAGAAAGGGAGAGAATTCTTCACAGCATCATTGCTTGAATCCTGGTTCCTCCCATGGCCTTTGTGCTACAGGAGCCAACCAAGTCCCTTTTTTGTTTGAGCCACTTGGTGGCTCAAGTGGGTTTGGAATTGGATTTCTTTCCTTTACCGAAAAAAAATACCCAAATAAAACAACACCTCTGTATCTCCATATGCCCCTCAATACCTTCTAAAAGAGTGACATGTAGGTCCAAAGATCTGCTACTTGCTGAGGGTGACATTTAGAAAATTAGATGCAGGGACTTGCTGGACATTAACTGCATCCAAACCCCCCTTTACTTAAGAATAAGCAAAACCTAGTAACTGTCACTAGAAAACAACTATACCACAGCCTTAGGGCTTTGCTTTTCCAAAGACCATTCTCATGCTGCAACATGGGGAGGCAAAAAAAAAAAAGTAGTGTTCTGCAAATCTTTATATCTCACTCTACATCATAATAGTCTTTCTACCCTTACTATTTAGAAAAATGAAAAGAAGCCCTTCTCCCACTCGGTGCCCCAAGTAGGGAAGGACAATTTGTAACTGGATATCATCATAATCAATCACCTTAGTTATTAAATAGGAGGGAAGGTGGTCTGGTCCACAGGAAAAACAATGGAAAGATTGTATTCATAAACTCCAATTGCATAAACATATTCCCTTTGCCTACCCTTTCAAAGCTTAGATAGGCAATCTTCACTGCTTTCGCATGTGAGACAACTACAAGGGGGAAAAAAATCTCATCAGTAGATAGCTTAATAACCATGGCAAACAACATTTTTCCAGAAAAATTAAGCCCTGAACAAGGATACTTCAATATGTTAAATAGACTTTTGATGCTCCTGTATTATGGCTCCCACAATCAGGTTGGGTCTGGGTTGCAAATATAACGATTGTCATATAAAGCCACTGACATTTAGGCACCACCCAGACTTATGAAATAGCTAAACACAGCACAATGTTTAACTCAAAATCATTTTCCCCACTGCAAAAATAGACCTGTCTAGGAGAAGAGTTAATGGCTCATCAAAGACGACAGATGTTCAGGAGCAACGGCTCACTGGTGTCTTGCTTCCCTCTCAGGGCTATAAAGCACGCACATTCCAGCCTCTACCAAAAAAGATGTCGCTCTTCAAAATAGTAAAAACAGAATCAAATCCTCAAAGCTGAACACCCAAGCAGAACTATTATTACTTTTCCAAATCTCCAGGGAAAGTGTTTTGTTTGGTATAATTACTGAAAGGGAAAAAGCCACTCCAGACTGATATTGCATTTATTTCTGAATTGATACTAAGCATATGGCTAAAAGCAGAATAAGAATCTGTCCCGATGGATCCTCTCAGCTTTAGAATGTAGTTTGCAAAAACAGCAGCAAAGTAAGGTAGACTTGAGGTGTTTGTTTTAGCAAAACCAATAAATAATCAAGTTTACCTGGGACTGAGTATTGTCTTTCGTTACAAGACTTTCAAAGCCAAAACCAGTGGGGGGTGGGAGTGGGGGGGTCTGGGTCAAACTGGAGCAGCTGGTCACCTCATCTCCCTCCACTAGACTGGTCATGTTCTGGCGAGTTTTGTTCCTAAAATGCAGTTCCATTAACGCCACTTGAGCTTCCTCAAAATCAACAATCTTGGCCAGTGCTGCTTAAAGTAAGTTCTGCAGACCCACAGCATCAGCCTCACCTTGGAGTATGTTAGAAATGGACATTTGGGGGTTTTGTCCTGAACATGGAGTCAGGATCTCGGGGGGTCGGACCCAGGCATCTGTGCTTTGAAAATCATGAATGTGAGACTGGTTTGGCTTTCCACACTTTCATCTTCATCTGTCTCTACCATCCCACATAACTCCAAATCAGCTTTCTGTTTTGCAGGTGAAGTATAAAAACATAGCTGAAGAGTCAATCAATGCTAATTGGCCGAGATGCCTTGACAAAGAGCAGCCAGCAGCTTTGGACACATGCATGATAATCATCATCTTTGAGCTTGGTTTTTGTCAGTCATTTATTTGTCTGAGGAGCTATGGGAAAATGTTGTATATCCACACCAGGGGTTGGGGGGAGGGCTGAGCCCAGCTGTGTGCAGTTCCTAAGGGCCGTCTCTTCCAGGAAACATCAAAACTATCAATATCCATAGATACATTTTTTTTTTCTCTGACCTGGAAGGAAAATAAACTGTCCTCTAAAGTTACACAGAAAACTAAGCCTTATCTTTGAGTGGACACTTATTTTTTAACATGAACTTACAATAAAGTAAAATCCAGAAATCATGCTCTTTGAATGAGCTAGGGCTGAAGCTTCTCTAAGTGCAATGAAGAGTTCTGCCAAAAAAATTATTCTCTTAAATGTTACCTTCCTTAAAAGGAATAAAGGGATTTTTTAAAAGGATTCACCTGTTTATTTTCAAAGGCTGTTAATAACTACACGTGAGTCTTATCTGTACATAAAAGAAAAAACTAATTCAAAACACTTTTTTTTTTGGTATAGTAACACATGAATTGAAAGTACAACAAAGATATTTCTTAAAACACATATATATAATTCACATGTTTCCCCAATTCAGACTGGGCTCCCTGCATACAGAATACATTTTTAGTGGGACTTCTCTGCCAGCCAATTAACATATAACTGAAGGGAATGGAAATTAAAAGGCCCTTCTTAAAACTCACCTTTGATAAATTATGGCTCATATTTCTTAGATGTTTCAAACCTTGTATTTGAAGTCAAAGAATAGCCGGGCATTGTGGCGGGCGCCTGTAGTCCCAGCTACTCAGGAGGTTCAGGCAAGAGAATCGCCTAAGCCCAAGAGCTGGAGGTTGCTGTGAGCTGTGATGCCACAGCACTCTACCGAGGGCAACAAAGTGAAACTCTGTCTCAAAATAAATAAATAAATAAAGTCAAAGAAAATGACCGGTTAACCTATTTCCCACTTTATGTAAGATAATCTCATCAAAGCTATCACAGTGGTGGTCCAGGATCTGTGGGGAAGGTGGGGACTCGGAGCTGCTGAGCCACAGAACCACCCTCCTGCTGCAGGCAGGCCTGCAGGAAGTGTTTGAGCTGTCCACCCAGACATTCTGTGGGCAGCAAAAATATTGTAATAATTATCTTCCAGGAAAATAAAAACACAGTATGTTCAAAAAAACACTTGTTCTAGACAGTAACTCATTTTTCCCAGGTTATAATCACAAGACAAATACATGAGGTTTACTTTCCTTGCGTACATTATTAAAAAGCAATGAACCCACATTCCTCTGTGCATAACCAGAAGCAGATTGCAGGTCCTGATGTAATCTGTATCAGAAGATTTCTAAGTATTGTAGAAATGACCAAATGCAGTTAGAACCTCTCAGGGAAGGAGCAAATAAGTCATTCTGTTTTTAAAGAGGCCAAAATGACTACTGTATTTTTTCTCCGAGTCAAGAGAAATACCCAGCCGACTGGATAAGCTTTGTAAAACCGAGCAACTGAAAGGTTCTTCGGCCAGTTCCCGCTCGGCCCACCTGCACAGCTGGAGATAATCAACCTATTTCTAACATCTCTTCCCAGAACCCTCATGACCCTCACCTGGGCTTTGTCTCTGGCCAAGCCTAAAATGTAATCCTAGAGGTCAGAATGATGCACAGAACCACCTGAATGCAGGAGTTTTCAGTGTCCAAAGAGCGCAGGAGTCACAACAGGGGAGCTAAACTCAGCCAGTAAGCCCAAGGGGTGAGCTCAGAATCAAAATCAAACCCCATGCTCACAAGGGTAAAACGACTGAGCCCTGAGTGGCAACAGCATGCAAAGAGGCTGGAAGGACAAATCAAGGCAGTGTCCTGCATGAGACCTTGCAGATGGGGTCTCGCTCTGCCGCCCAGGCTGGAGTGCACTGGCATAATCATAGCTCACGGTAACTCTGAACTCCTAGGCTCAAGCGATCTCCTGCCTCAATTTCCTGAATACCTGGGATTATAGGCTGAGCCACCACAACCAGCTCACTTTTACCTTATTTAAAGGCATCTGCTGATTGGAGGCTTAGATTTTAATCATAGAATGGAAGTAGTATCTATTTATGTTATAAAGTTGTGAAAACCAAATGAAATGTTTCAAAGTAGAGCATGATTTGCAAAGTGTAAATATATGTATAAATACAGGGACCATTACTATGTCCTACACCGTTCTTCTCAGCTTGGGGGGAAGAGGGGTGTCCTGGGAGTTGTGGCCCCATGAATGTGTAAATTGTAATTATCTATTTATTTGTCTGCCCCTAACTGTGATTTCCTTGAAAGCAGGGACTGTGTCTTAGTCATCATTGCCTCTCCATTTGCACAGTAAGACATTCAATCACCGTTTATGGAAGGTTGAATGAATAAATCCTGAATCCTCACTATTATTCAGACTCCCAGCTGGCCATGAATTACGTGCAGTGGAATACTACATGGCATAATGTAAGAAATGAAACAGCAAATGCCCAAGTGCCCAGGAATAGCTCCCCATCTGCCAAAAACGGCTACTACCCCAGTGCCAGAGCACTGGCTCGGCTGGATAAATAGCCTCAACTCGCAGAATCAGAAGCATTCCTTGAATGGTCCACAAAGAAGGCATCAGATGTCTTGGAAAGAGTAACAGCTGTGCCCCTCTGACGCGTCAGGCACTGCGCAAAGCTTCACATCATTATCTTATTAAAACTCACAACTAGTTTTGTCATCATCCACTTTTTACAGATGAAGAAATTGCGTCTCTGAAAAATGAAGTGAGATGACCAAGTAACATGTGGCAGAGCCAGAACGGAACAGTATGTGGGTCTACTGCGTTCCAAAGCTGATGTTCTGGGGCAATGCCTGCACACCTGCCTTCCCTCCTGCCCACACACCGTACTCCAGGCACTGTGCCAGCCACCAGGGGCACACCAGTGAGTAAGAGACAAGGGGCATCCATCTCAGCCCATAGAGATGTGGCTGGATGTCTCCAGGGATGGGACGTGGTGGCATGGCCGGACCCTGTCAGGACCAAACACAGTAGGGCAGGCCCAGCCCCTTAGTCCTGGCACCAGGAGGGTATGGTGAAGGGTGTGGAAGCCAACACGCACACACACAAACTGGGAGCCGCAAACCCACAGCCAGGCAACAGGAGGGGATGCCTGGTGTGGGAAGGCCTTGGCACCCATTTCTTTAATAAGATGTTGCACTGACCACAGCCAGCCTGGCGGACTGAGGGGCTGGGAGTAGCAGAGAATGTTGTAGCCAGTCCTGAGGTAGGCGCCTGGTGACTACCAGAAATGCCTGCAGTACCTGCCCTTGAAACTGAACTTCAAGGCTCCATTTGTACCAGCTTCCTCAGAGCCTTCACTCGCCCGCTCAGGCCCGACTTCTCTTGCCGGCCTCATTCTCTTCATCCCCCCACGAGGGCTGCTGTATCCCTGGCTGTGCCCGTTTCGGGCTCAGCATTCCCTCTTCGTCCTGTTTGACCCTCCAGGCTCTCTGGGCCGTCCTGGGTCTGCGCTCTCTAGTCCCTGACATTTCTGGCTGCTCTGAGCTCTGGGGACTCAGATGAGGAGCGGGCCCCAGGACCCCAGGCTCACGTCCTATTTCAGCCTCAAGAAGGACTAAAAACCACACGGGCTCAGCCTTGAGACACTAGCAGGGTCAGACGTCTAGGACATTTCCTCCACTCCCCCTGCCGATGTCATCGATTCGGCAAATATTTACTGACAACGTATTATCCTTTACACTTTTTTGGAGATAAAAGACAAGGCAACTAAACTTGGTCTGCTCTAAAGGAATAAACAGTCTGACAAGGTCAAGGAGTGAAGGCTCCTCACCTGCCCCATCTATGTGCTTATCACTCCCAGTTACGTTGTTAGCCCTAAGATCTCCCTCTAGCTTCAGAGGAAGATTTTGTACATAATTATGTTAAAACATGATTTTCTTCTTTGAATGTAAATCTACCCCTTTCTCTTCTCTATACACAACATAAAGGTCCTTGCAGGCAAAGAAAAACCCTAGGAGTTGCTTTTGATTCTTCTATTTCCCTTGATTATTTCTATATGTAGTAACTAATCCAACAGCAAGTCTTGTCCATTCCACCTCCAAAATCCACCCTTCATCTGTCCACTTGTGTTCAAGTCCATTCTCACTCCCCTGATCCACCCTTAGGCTGCTGCTGGTGTACAGAGCTCTCTCTGCAATTGGAAAACGTGCCCTTCCCCCAGGCCTTCACAGCTGGGCACCAGGACATTTGCAGGCAAGAGGAGCATGGACTGGATTTCAGTGATTCGACCCCCCCAGACAGGACACCCTGTGCAGCAAAAAACCTGCAGAAACCCAGGCGCAGTGCAGCCACCATCTTCTCTACCCACCTTTGCTTCCCAACTGCCTCTCCCATGGCCCATTCTCCACACAGCTCCAGAGCTGTTTTTTAAAATTGTAAACAAATCATGTCCCTTCCCTGCTTAAAACCTTCCCATCCTTTACCTCCAAGGCTCTGCGTCACCTGGTGCCTGCCCACCTCTCCCCCTCACTCTGGGCCACCTTTCTCTTCCTTAAAAATACCAAGCTCCTTTTCCCCAGGAGAGCCTCCCCCGGACTCAAGTGTCTACCTTCTTTCCTTTCCCACCTTCCACTTCTCACCACAGTACAAAGAATTGGGTTAATCTTAAAATGTGGTTCATGGAGCCAAGCGTGGTAGCATACGCCATTAGTCCAAGCCATTCAGGGGGTGAAGGTGGGAAGATCACTTGAGCCCAGGAGTTTCATCAAGATCCCATCTCAAAAAACAAACAAACAAACAAACAAAAATACAAACAAAAAAATTGGTTCATCATACACTCTTACCACTGGTCCATGCATGGCCTGTCATATCTTATTTACTAGTTATTTTTGATAATACCTATAATCAGCATGGCTGGCCCTACCAGAACACAGCCACTGACTAGCCACTAACTATGTCAGGGGTGGGGACCCTTTCCATGCTGGAAGGCCACATTAACATAGCTGCGATCAAATAAGGCTGCATTCCAAAAACTTCAATTAGATATACTGTAAAAATGTACACTATTTTGCAAAAGTCTAACTACTATGTACTTAATACTTTCAAAAAATTAAAACTATTTGTTAATTTTCAAGTTAACTAATGATTTAAGGATTTTGTTGTGTCTGATTTTTGTTGGAAATAATTTGAATATTTGGTTGCAACATGGAGGTCCACAGTTTCATTTGATCCTTTAAATGGGTATCAGTAACCTGTGACCTTAAGGGTGTCCTGATTTGGGTTAGGTAGGAGAATGTAGCTTCACAGCAATAAGTAGTTGAAAAAAAGGAAAGCATTTGGGGGGCATGTTACCAAAGTTGTGGGTATTCTACTGCACTTTCCTGTATTTTAATTGGATCTTTCTTAGCAGCAAACAATGATTTTAAATGTCGTGTACTGAGAGCTCAATCAAGTCCATCTATACTTTAGTACCTTGGTGATGTCATCTATGGGAGGCTAAAATGCTATTCTGAGCATGACATCATGATTCTCAAAGTCAGAGAACCTTTCATCGTATTCACCAATTAACAGGTCTATCACAGTTACATATTCTCAACATGATTGATTGGCGTATGAGGGCTGTCCAGAAGGTATGTAGCAATGTAATATGAAAAATGGAGACACACCATGGCTGGATAGTTTCCAGACAACCCTTTTATAACAATGCTGCTCATCAATGACCTTTACTGAGTTAGGAAAATATTCATACGAAATGTCCTTTTGGGCTCGGCACCATAGCACAGGGTTATGGTGCCAGCCACATGCACCAAGGCTGGCAGGTTCGAACCTGGCCCAGGGCAGCTAAACAACAATGACAACTGCAACAAAAAAATAGCCAGGCATTGTGGTGGGCACCTATAGTCCCAGCTACTTGGGAGGCTGAGGCAAGAGAATCGTTAAGCCCAAGAGTTGGAGGTTGCTGTGAGCTGTGACTCCATAGCACTCTACAAGGACAACATAGTGAGACTCTGTCTCAAAAAAAAAAAACAAAGTCCTTTTGAAGAATTATTTAAAAAAAGAGCTTTTGCAAAATGCTTGTGTTGTTTGCCATATACCATATATAGACATAGTTTTGCCTTTCAAAGAAATATTCAAGTCATTTTGATTTGATATGATAATCACATAGAAATGTAATTCTATTCTTCATAAAATTTAACTATCTTTTCTTGCAAAGATAAAATTTTGGCTAACATTTGTCCCCATGATAGCCAACATGCTTTAGAATGATACAGCAAATCCACACTGAATACCTCATCGTTCAACTTTAGAATGTTTTGTTTCTTTTTTTATTAAATCATAGCTGTGTACATTAATGCGATCATGGGGGACCATACACTAGTTTTATAGACCATTTGACACATTTTCATCACAATGGTTGACATAGCCTTTCTGGCATTTTCTTAGTTATTGTGTTAAGACATTTATATTCTACATTTACTAAGTTTCACATGTACCCTTATAAGATGCATCGCAGGTGTAATTCCACCAATCACCCTCCCTCTGCCCATTCTCCACCCTCCCTACCCTTCCTCTCTCCCTTCCCCATATTCTTAGGTTATAACTGGGTTATAGCTTTCATATGAAAGCCATAAATTAGTTTCATAGCAGGACTGAGTACATTGGATACTTTTTCTTCCATTCTTTAGATACTTTACTAAGAAGAACATGTTCCAGCTCCATCCATGTAAACATGAAAGAGGTAAAGTCTCCATCTTTCTTTAAGGCTGCATAATATTCCATGGTGTACATGTACCACAATTTATTAA
>CAUYPK010171915.1:0-10590 GCA_963574355.1 Loris lydekkerianus | reverse complement strand
GGGCCCCAGACAATGCCCAAAGTTCTCCACACTCCTGCTCAAGCTCTCCCCAAGGCAGCTCAACTGAGAGCCAAGTCCAAGAACACAAAAACAGTTCACAGGTAAGGCCTTTCCAGTTTGCAGTCTCACTGCTGCTTGTATGCACGGTTGCTGGTGTGATTAGGTCGATTGAACACATGCAACCACTTCTGGCTATTTTTTTGTTGTTGTTGCTGTTTCGCAGGGGTGGGTTTGAACCCGGCACCCTCTCGGTATATGGGACCAGTGCCCTACTCACTGAGCCACAGGCACCGTCCTAGGGTATGCACTATTTTTACTCCCATTTTAATATATGAAGGCTTGAAGTACGGAGATTCCTGTAACTTTCCAAGCTTACATAAGAAATGCCTGTGTCAGGAACCATAGCAAGTAGTCCAGCTCCAGACCACATGTTCTTAACCACTCCTACATGCCCGTGGCTTATTATTTGTGTCTTTTAACTCTTATGTGTATGCATGAAATTGTGATTATTTTTTTCAGTAATAGCCTTTTATTCTTATTTTATTATAACTTTTCATTCATTAGGAATATATCTTGAATTTTAACAAATAGCATTTAGACATCTATTTTAATATCATTTTAAAATGTATTAATGAAATGGTTTTACTACTATTACATTCTGGGGGGAAATGTCACATTGTCTTGTGTTATACTTTTAATAAATGCTAGATTCTGTTTGTTAAAATTCTATTTCCAACTTTACATGTATTTTCCATTAGAGTGTGATGTTTCCTTTTATGTAATATCTTGAATATATTATGTTAAACTTAAGTTTTCTTCTGTTCTTTTCTGCTGTGAGCAGTGAGAAAGCATAGGAAGTATTTTTCCTTGAAGTTTTAGAACTATGAATATAATCTTACATTGACAGCTTCCTTAGCCACTTACCCTAAAGCCTGGTAAAATAATCATCTCATGATTGCTGGAAAATATGCCAGTTTTCTCATTTCTCCATTTCTAGCTATATGTGAGTCTCTGCGTTTTGAAATTAATTTCTGTTCTTCTTTGTTGGATTAATTCCCTTTTGGTAAAAAATTAGCTTCCTTGGTTTTTGTTCTTCAGCTTTGTGAGGACAGAGTAAATCAACTTTTTCTACATTTGCTGCCCAAAGTGTGTGCTCCATAAATGCAGATGAGGAAGAAAGAGGAATTAGAGGAAGCAGAATGAAAATCTCAACCCTCGGAGCCCTTAGATAATTCGATGATAAACTATAATTTACACAGTATTTTCTGAGTTACATTGATTTATATATCACCAAATCACTTATCTCTTAATTCATAAAAGTTCCATGCTGTCTTGTTTTATAATAAACAGTGTTTTTTAAAAAGATTGAAATTTCATTCTTATAGACTTGTGTGTGGTATTTGTGCATTTAGAGGAAACATGAAAAAATATAACAGTATTGATATCTGAGGAATTTATGCGACTTTTTCTATTATAAGAATGTAACAAATTTTTAAACAAGCGAAAATAAAATAAAAATTATTTCAAAGAAAGAAAAGCTTAAAAATCCTATGATCTTATGAACTTAGTTTGCATGGTTTTATACAGATACCTGTGATCATTTTCTTGGGTAAATACCCAAATATAAAATCATGAGGTTTTGTTAGAAACTACCAAAGACTATTGCAAAGTGGTTGCATTATATTTTACTTTCCCCTCCCACAGCAACATGGCTCCCCACTCAGAATTGCTAGTGTTTTTAGTTGTAGTTATTAGGGTGACAAAAATATTTCATTTTCCTTTCATTTGCATTTCTCTGCTGATTAAAGATGTTGAAAAACTTTTCTTGTGCTCATCTTTCATTTACATATCCTACTTTAAGATTGCATATTAAAGTTTTTATTATCATGGACTTATCTTTCATATTTGTAGGAATTCTTTATATATTCTTGATGAGTCCTTGGTCACATTTAAGTATTGCAATTGAATTCTCCCAGTTGATAGAATAACTTTTCATTTCTTTAACAATTTAACAATGATTTTGGATAGTCATGAAACTTAAGCTTAATGAAATTTATTACATTCTTTATATTAAGATATGATTTTTAAAGATTTGATTTGATCCAGGAAGAGTTTTCAGCCTTTTAGATAGCAATCTAAGTATCATTATGAAGGCAGTTTGCAGATTTAAGTCAGGTTATTCTCAAAAATCTTGATGGGGCTGCTGATTGAATCAGTTAGGAGGCCTTAAAAACAGGGCTGAGTTATGAGAGGAGAGACAGAAAAAGAGATAGGAGAGAGAGGAGGAGAAATTTCACCTGTGGGTAATAGCTGTGGTTTGTGCCCATGGAGTTCATTTCGCTCGTGACCTTCCATTACTGTCTGACTGATGTATGAATTTCAGATTCGCTTAATCTCTTAACCACCCATCATGACTGTGAAAATTAATTCCTAGTAATACATCAACTATCTACTTATCTAATGATCTGTTGATTGATGGCTCTGTCTACCATGCCAGTTCTGCATCTCTGGTCGAACCCAGTTCATTTCATCAGTGTTTTCTCTGAGAAATCATTGTCCACCCCCATATTATGAAGTTATTCTCTTACATTTTTTTTCTAGAAACTTTATAATTTTAGCTTACACATTTAGGTTTATAATTCATCTTGATTAATTTTTTTGTGTATGTTGTAAGATAATGCTTAAGTCATTTTCTCATTTTTTTCCAGTAATTTTTATTGGAAAGTCTTTTCTATTCTTATTGAACTACCTTATCTTTATCAAAATTAATTTATCAAATACTGTGAGTTTATATCTGTAAGCAGTATTCTGTTTTCTCTATTTTTTCAAACCTTAATCTAACTTACATTATAATTACAGTAGCCTTATATTTCTAAATAATTTTAAGTCATCCAATTTTGTTTTTTTCTCAATTAGTGTCCATTCTTGATGCTTTACATTTGTACATAAACTTTAGAAACAATGTCAGATTCTACAAATACATAATTACCTTTAAATTATTTCCATAGAAGTTTAGTAAAAAAAAATCTAATGGTCTTATTAATAATTTGATGTATTTTTCTAAATAATTCAATATAATTATTAAACTAATTCTTACAGCAAGTTGTATCAATTTTCATTGACTTTGAATACCTTTTACTAACCATCAAAAACTCATTCCTAGGCAACTGAATTATAAACTTCATATATATGTATATACATCTTTATATTTTTTCTTACATAAAAGCTCAAGTAAATTATGAGTAAATGAGTAAATTGTGCTTTTTTTTAAATATTGGCAACTACCTTAGAACCACCTTTCTCCATGAGCTTCTCCATTTAATCTCTTACAACCAATTTTTCTACTGCAGCTTATAATCTTAATTAAATTGGCTAGTATGAATTTTCCTGCTGAGCCTCCCTAACAATTTCTTTGATATTATAATAATGTTTGTCACCTGGATGTCATCAGGGATCTGCTCAGAGAGGAATACATTAGTGAGAATGTCCAATATAGCATTTATAATTTTCATTCAAACTAATTTTATTTGACTAGGAAGAAAGTAGACTTTTAAATGAGCACCAGTTAGAAACCAATAATTTTAAACCCCTAATCATCAAACTTTCATGTTAAACAAGTCAAGTAAACTGCTGCCATTAATGTAAGCTTCCTGTAAGGTAGGATTTTTGTTTTGTCTTACTCCTATAGACCAAGCAGTTCAGTGCCAGGCACGTTGGAGGATACTTACTTGTGGAATAAATGAATGAATTAGATCCTATTTTTTAAATGTTCAATATTTTAGTAATTCCATGTATAGTTGTGTCACCAAAAGAAAAATTTACTTAAAAATTGGGGGGGGATAGTTTTATGTTTAATAGAATGTAGAAACTGGCAGAAAGTAACCCCACTTATCTCCCTACCATTCTTGCTCCCTCTCACAGTTAGACGTGGTTCTAGGAGTCATCTCTGCCCAGTGAAAAGCAGGTGGAACTAATGCAGTCCCTTCCGTACCTGAGCGTTCAGTCTTCTGCTCTCTCTTTCCCAGTTACACTGAGTGGACATAAATGTCCAGCGTGGCCAGGGAGACCATGCATAGAAGGCGACAGAAATTGCATTATAAGCCCGGAATCCTGAAGACCTCCTAGAGTAGCCAAGCCTCAGTGCCCCCACCACCTCTACTTAGGGTTTATGCAAGTGAAAAATAATTACTGGGCTATACTACTGATATTTGGCAGTGTTATTTATAACAGCTATCAGAATTATATCCTAATGTGCACAATGCAAGGGTGCATTTCAAGAGAACTAAATTATAAATATCTTACCACAAAAAATAAACGAAGCAATGGTATGTTAATCAGTTTGATGTAAGCATTCCACATTCTATATCAAATCATTACATTGTACCCCATAAATGTATACAGTTATGATTTAATAAAAATTAAATTAAAAGATTTATCTCAATTAATATGAAAGTGTTATAAAAAAATCTAAATGTGCGCCATTGGTTTAGTAATTTGTTCACAGGAAATAATGAAAGTTGTGTAAAAAGGTAGACAACTATTGATGATTTTGTAAAATGGAACAGCCATTTTGGAAGACAGATTGGCAGTTTCTTACCAACTAAATATACAATCTTACCATACCAGCCAGCAATTGCTCTTCTTGGTACTTACAAAAGAGTTAAAAAATAATGTCCACATGAAAACTTTCCCATGGATATTTATAGCAGCTTTATTATAATTGCCCAAACTTGGAAGCAACCACAATGTCCTTCCATAGATTCACAGAGAAATAAACTGTGATACATCCACCCAACGGAGATGAACTATCGAACAATAAAATACATGAGGTGCCCGGGATTAAGCCTTCAGTATATAAATTGTGGGAAAACATAATTCAATTCATAATACCTACCAAATCTAGAATTGTAGGGGAACAGGTTCAAGATTAATAGGCTATTTTGGTTGATATTAGCAGAGCATAATAATATGAAGAAAAAGTTGGCCTTAGATAACAATTGGGTGGAATAGGCTAAAAGAATGTGAATAGAGTAATTCCAGAAATCTGGAGCTTTGGAGAGTTGGCAAAATCACAGATAGTAGGAAATATGATTAAAATATCTTTGAGTGACAAAGATTTTCTCACTCAAGTTAGAAGTTTTCAGAATAGCTGCTGCTGATGGAAAACAACAATGTGGACTCAGTAATTATTTCTAGGGGAAAAAAAACACCTTTAAATATGACTAGTGGCCAATTAAACTGATATAAAATATACACATCAGAAATCTATTAAGCAATTGAGACAAATTTTTAAAATGCTTTAACCACTCAGTTCTAAAATAACGTCTAGGTGGTCGAGTAGGCATCAGTAGGAAGTAGGCCATGAAAGCTGTAATAGCTCATAAGCAGGGAAAAGCTGCCCTCGCCAACTTCAGATGTGCTTATGGAGGAAAGCGGACACAAAGCATCTCAGAGAGGGGGCAGCCGATGGTCCCCAAGGACACAGGATCTTCTTCCTTTCAGAGTGATAAACAGAATCATTGATGAACTATGAGTGCATTTGGGGCAGGGGTTAGAGCAGGATTTCCAAGTTACTAAGTCCAGAGAACACCGTGGCTTTAAAGTGCTTCTCTTCGACTGTAGTTTCTATTCTGTTTTAGTTCCAACCTTGTACGGTGTGTGGGGAAGACAGAGATGAGGCAGTTTTCTTGTTTCTAATTCCCAGATTGCCGTATCACAGGAGCATCACTGAGAATGAAGGGCGGGCAGTGCAGGGTGTGAAAATCCTAGTCCTGAACACACCAGGAGGTGGGGCTTCAGGGTCTCTCCCCAGTAGGGAGAAGGGGGCTAGATTTTATCAAAACTGATTTTATTAGAAGAGGGACAAAATCGGTGACCAGCAGGAATGGCAATGACAGTGTCTGGTTTCCTGTTCACGTAATTATTTCCTCCTGGGCAAACAGGCGAGAATTTATTGTCTAGCCTCATTTGAAGTTAGGTGTGCCCACATGACTAAATTCTGGCCACTTCCATGTCTGGACAATGCAAATCACTTCCATGACTTTCTGCTCTTTTCATCTGCTTGCTGGATGTCAAAGCTCAGGACATCTTTGAAAGTCAGGCACTGGTAAGTTTCCATTGGCCCAGGTTCTCGATGGTTTGGGCTGACAATCACTCCCTGGTGCCCAGTTAGTCTTATAGAAGTAAGAAATGACCTTTTATTTGTTGTCACTGAGATATAGGGAATGACAGGTTATAGTGGTTAGTACTGCCTTAATTAACAGGAATATCTGTGTTGTATTTTAAGTTGGGTTATCTGAGAAGCACACATCAGGACAGAGTTTCACTGCAAGTAATTTACATGGAATATTTTAGGACGATGGGGGATGAGGAGATGAGACCACAAATGCAAAGGAGACAATTTAATGTTCATGAACCAGGTTATCCACACTAGTCAATCAGAGCTTCAACCTGGTGGTGCTTCTGGGCAAGTGTGTGGAACACATCTGAGAGATGAGTCAACCAGCAGGCAAGAAAGCTGTGTCATCAGATGAGGGCTTCCCCAAGAGACTTCAACCCACTGATCCGCTCGGTCTGTGTATGTTTCCCCCCAAGGTGCTCTTACAGGATGAATCGTGTCCCTCCCAAATTCATATGTCAAAGCCCTCACTTCCAGTAGTGGTAGGTCGTTTGAAGAGCTCATTAAAGTTAAATTAGATTGCAAGAGTAGGGCCTTAGTCTAATAACACCAGTGTCCTCATAAGAGACACCAGGGATTCCTCAAATTGCTTTTTCAAGGTGGTATCTTTCCATAATTCCCAAGACTTACACAGAACATTGGGGGAGCAAGCAGCATTCTTCACTTCTGCATTTGATCCTGAGCTTCAGTTGCTGTTCACGCCTCCCCTCCTCTGCCTCCATTCCAGATTCCCCGCAACCCCATCTGATTGTTCTGTGAGTCCAGGTGTTCGCACATGCGTGAATGACCTGCACCCACAGTGGGTCTGAGTCCCTGTTTATCAAGTCCTTGGCACATCCTGGCTGCTTCTATCATTCATTCTGGCTGGCAACAGGCATAAAATTGGCAAGCAGTGTCCATTAAATAACCAGAGTTACAGAACCACCCACCCACCCCCAATTCCTTCATTGTGTAGTTGTGATTCTCTACTCAGGATAAGGGTGAATTACCTCTGCTGTTATTTTAACTGTTTTCTCTGCCTGTTGATCTACCAGGATGAACAGTCCAAAGTAACCAGATATCAACATTTATACTATCTGGTACAAAAGTGCACCCACCCCTTCTAGGACCAACTAATTCAGCAGAACTAAAGATATTGGAACACAAAAAAATTTCCTAAATGAGTCCCTAGGAGTTATAAGGAAAGGGGTCATCCTTCTTTCTAACCTTTGGTTCCTGGTCCTTATGGAAATAAACAAAGACCCTCTCAGAGGAAAGAAGGCAGATGCTATTTATGAACTAATTTCTATAGCAAGCGAGTCAGCCGCCATCACCGACATCACTAGAGTAAGGCAAGCAGTGGGAAAAAAGGGATGATTTCAGGTATGCTTTGATGATAAGGTTGCTTAGTTAGAGGTGGGCTAACTAGAATCTGTGTCATTGGTTTGGGAAGCATATTTAGCTCTTTCTAGTGGTCCCGAGTTACAGGGGAAGCTGGCTGTCATTAACGAACTCCTGGCTGTGTGGGTTGATTGAACAGATCACTGATTGGCTTCCTGGTGTGGTTGCTGCAGACTTTGGGTCAGTGCTCCATTTTGTTATTTTTTATATGTTCTGGCCATTATCCATTTGTGTATCCAGTTTCTCATCCATACGTTCTATTTAGTGGGGATAAAGCACAACATAATGGCTATTCATTCAAAGTATAAAAGGGTGTCTTCGAAGATAAAGCACAAACCTCGAAAGACAGCATCCCCAAGGTGGTATCACAGTCTGCTTTAAAGAGACCAGTCTGATATGATTCCTATAGGCAAATAGGATTGGACTGATGGGATGTCTGTCTGTCGTTGCCTTTTTTCTCCTATTAGATGGGCCCTTTAGAGCCACTGTCAGCCTTTGCATGGCAGGCACTGCCCTCAAAGCTGCAGCTCTGCACGCTGTTTCATATGTGAAATATTTATCAACTTTAGTAGAGGAAAACTGTGATTGTATGAAACAAAAATATTTCTATCATTAAGAAAATAACAGCTTAGGTAACAATGAAAGGTAGTAGGTATTATGTTTCCTTCTCTTGCCCATGAATTCTTCCTTAATTAAAATCTGCAACAGGACATGAACATGAACACTGAAATGCACGCCCAGATTAAAACAGTAAAACATCTCACTGGTTAATTAATCGATGCATGTAATCATCCTAGCTATTAACATGGAACTTTAAACTCTTTAACACATAAAAAATGTTACTTTTTCATTTTATTAATAATTTGGAAAAGCTCTAACACAGAAAGAAATGCATGTATATGTAATTATCAACCACAGAGCAGATGTCCACTGGAGGGTTTCTTAAGAAAAATGCCATCTTGTTTAAATGTCAGTGCTTTTATATACCAAGTGATGTTGTAAGCAACTCACTGACTTTCTGAGACATAACATGCAGCTTTTAAAGTTACCTTATAAATGTTCTTATTATCATTTATTCAAAATGTTTTGTAAAAATGTATTACAACTATATGTATTTTTGAAACATATTATGGGGAATTATTTTAGGAATTATTTTATTTCTGTTTGGGAAATATTCATACAACATAAATCCTATTGTCTGGTAATTAAAAAATGTAGACTGTTCTTTTTTTTTTTTTAACTTTGTTTCTTAAAGAGATAGGTGTAATAGTATAAAATCTATTTATTTTGCTCAGTTTTTAAAATGGTAAAATATCTGGAAAAGAAAATTGAATAAAATGTAAACAGTCCCAACAAATTTGTTTGATGAAGAAAACTATTATCAATATTGTACTTTATTCTCAAAAATCTATCATTGGTGTTCTAAAAAAGTTATTTATGCTGAAAATATATTTAAATGGACTATGTATAAATACAGAATTGCTTAAAGTTTCTGCTCTTATATTTTGTGAACTTAGAAATGTTAAAAAGTTGAATTTCTGACCATTTTTATTGTCATAATTATATAAAACTGTTATAAAGTATTCTTTGATGGGCGTGACAGTTGTGCAAACACCTCAATTCCTCTACATTCATTGCCCACTTTGATCCATGAAGCCACGGTTCTGATTTTTTTTTTTTTTTTTTTTTCTAGACACAGGGTCCCACCCAGACTGGAGTGCAGTGGCCTGCTCATAGCTCAGTGTGACTTGGAATTCCTGGGCTCAGACAACCTTCCTATGTTGGCCTCTGGAGTAGCTAGAAAAATAGGCTTGCACCTCCCACTTAGATAACCTTTTGTTGTTGCTTTTGTAGAGACAGGGTCTCACTAGTTATCTGGGTTGGGCTGGTCCCAAACTCCTGGCTTCAAGGGATCTTCTGCCACTGCTTCCCAAAGTGCTGGAATTACAGATGTGCCACCACCATGGTAATCTCTGATTTTTATCATATTGAAAAAGATAGTGTTTACTTTGATAGCTGGCTCTTTTCCCTCAATCAAACGACTGTAAGATTCATCTATGTGGGCGTACATAGTAGCAACATGTTCATTTTTCTTTCTGAGGGGTGTTCTATTGCAATAGTATAACCAGATTTTTTTATCTGCTCACTTGTGGATGGACATTTGGACTCCAATCTTTGGCCATTATTTCCACTTTTTAATTGTTACTAATGATACTGTTGTAAACATTCTTTTCTAATGTGTGTTGTGGACATTTATTTCATGTTATAAGAAACTGAAAACAATAGTTTCCCCAAGTGGATGTTTCACACTCTCAGTATGATTGTAATTGTTCTATATCTGCGTAGATAAACATTAGTTGGTTTAGTCAAATCTTTTCAATTTCAGCTATTCTAAAGGGAGTAATTGGCATCTCACTATGTTTTCAGTTTGCCTAAAGGTGTTAATATTTTTAGAGAATTTTGGCCCTGGGGGTGTTACTAAAAATGTGTGTTTTTTAATGATGAAATAAGATTTTAAGATAAAAGAACATAAAATAAGACATGTTGAAATTAGGGACTATGAAGTAGGTATGTGGAAAAAAAATAACCAGCAGCAAGGAGTATTTATATAATGATGAGATGTTTATTCATATAGGATAATATATTTATAATAAAATAATAAAGTAAAATAAACTATAGTAAGAAGAAAGGGTAAATGGGGGAAGGCTATAGGGAGTTTGGTAACATATAAGCTGACTATATATTAATAATTTATTGTTCATTTAGGGTATCCTGGAGAGTGAAAGAGGGCATTAAAGAATACTTAAAAGACATAATTTAACAACGTATTTATTTATTGGCCAAAAATTAGTTTTCTTACATCAGGGGGCCTATAAATAAGTTTTGGCAAATAAAATTTTCAAAAATACTTTCTTCAAAGAATATATAAAGAATCTATTTACATTAAGCAACATTTTAGGAAGCATTTGGTATTTATTACCCATAAATAATGACGTATATATTTCAATATTGAGTTTTTTTCCTAGTGCTGT
>CAUYPK010171913.1:0-86750 GCA_963574355.1 Loris lydekkerianus | reverse complement strand
CGAAAAACAAGAGGGAATTTTGGGGCGCTGCCATGTGCCTGAGGCCTAGTGCAACTTCCTGAGCCTGACTAGATGTAGATCAATCGAGCTACTTCCACATAGCAATGACTCAGCAAGGCCCGGCCTGAAACTGCCTCTACCTAGATACAGCCAACATGGTACCATGCCATTGGCCCAACCCTGTCACGCACCTCATCCCCTGCCTCCTTTCCCCGCCCCTTCCCCACGCTCTATATAAGCAGCTGCTTGACGCAATAAAGTTGAGTTCCTGCTTAAAAAAATAAATAAATAAAAACTAAAAAAAAAAAAAAAAAAAAAGAAGTTGGCGGGCCGTGCATGTGGCCCAGAGGGAGAGATGGTGTTGAGTAGGTGAATGGAAGCCTATTGAGATTTAAAAGCAGGAGGAGGTCCCCAAGGGGCAAAAGCCCAGGGAGGCCTGGGAGGGTCCTAGCCCGAGAGAGCAGATGGGATACCACTCAGAAATGATGAGGGCACCACACACAGAATCCTGCCCCTAGGGGCCTTGGTCTTCTGCAAATTAGGGTGATAGGTTTCCCAGTCATCAATTTCTCTTGGTTGGAGAAGGCCAACAGAAAAGAGTTGCTGGGGGTGGCAAGTGTGGCTGGCAGAGGCTACCTTCCTAATGCTTCTGGGCACCGACAGACATGCACTGCTCATCCCTAGACTGTCCCTAGTTTGGGCAGAAGACAGGGAAGGGGGAGGGAGACTTCAACCCCAACAGAGACTTATAAAGAACTACCAACTTGAGATGTGATGATTCTCATGTCACCGAGTGACTGCGCCTGAGTCCGCCAGACTCTGGGGCCCCTGTGGAAGGAGCTCTTGCTCAGGCTCTCTCTCTCTGCACCTCTTGCTGTATTTCCCTTTCCTCCCTCTGTCTTTCTGTCTGTCATTCTAGCCCTGGACTCCACTATAACCTCTTCTCCCCCCAGCCCCGCTGAGAGTCCCAAGCAGGGCTTGCCAGGGCTCTGTCTGAAGCTGCACTGGGGGCTGCTCACCGTGGGCACCCATGGGCAGTGGGCTCCTATCTGAGTGTTCGCCTTCCCTCCCCTAGTCCCACTTCACCCACCCACAGCTGGCCAGGGCTGCCAACCCTCTCTGCCTTCCAGACCCTACTGAGTCGATCCCCACCATCCTCGACGGCTTCCACTCCCAGGAAGTGTGGGCCGGTGACACCGTGGAGCTGCCCTGCACTGCCTCAGGCTACCCGCTCCCTGCCATCCGCTGGCTCAAGGATGGCCGGCCCCTCCCAGCTGACAGCCGCTGGACCAAGCGCATCACAGGGCTGACCATCAGTGACCTGCGGACCGAAGACAGCGGCACCTACATTTGTGAGGTCACCAACACCTTCGGCTCGGCAGAGGCCACAGGCACCCTCACAGTCATTGGTGAGTCAAGAAAGCCTCATTATTTTTATTGTTAAATCATAGAAGAAAGCCCCTTTTGCAGCCACAGTAGCCTTTGGGAGCACTGTAGGTGACAGGGGAAGAGTGCAGTTGCCAGCTGCACCTACCCCTGCCCAGTCCTGGGGGATAATCCTGGCTGGTTGGGAAAGGCAGTTCGGTAGCCTGGAAAAGCCCTTGGTTTGGAGTCACAAGACCTGCCCTGTGGTTCCAGCATCATCAACTGGGATCATCAGCTCAGGGTAAAATGGGATAATGATCCCAACCTTCCAACCTTCCAGAAGTCACGAGGTTCACACAGGATGCAGAGGGTGCTAGTGACACACTTTTCATGAAGGCAGGGCTACTTAGCTTGCCATTGGGAGGCAGCAGTTAGAGTGTGTCCCCATCCCAGACACTCAGAATATTTAACAGTAATTAACAGAGGCACTAATCAATCAGACCTGACACTGGGAATAAGCGACTGAGTCAGCTATACCAGGACCTGCTGGTATAGCTGGGCATCAACTCCTGCCCTTTCCTGCACTTCTCCCTGTTGGGCATCAACTCCTGCCCTTTCCTGCACTTCTCCCTATTGGGCATCAACTCCTGCCCTTTCCTGCACTTCTCCCTGTTGGGCATCAACTCCTGCCCTTTCCTGCACTTCTCCCTATTGGGCATCAACTCCTGCCCTTTCCTGCACTTCTCCCTATTGGGCATCAACTCCTGCCCTTTCCTGCACTTCTCCCTGTTTCTCCTGGCAGTTGCAGAAGCCAGTGTGGGGAGCAGGTTGCCTTAGTAGACCCCTCCTGCTGAGGAAACCCACAGCAGGGAGGGAAGGTAGACACAGAGGGGCTAATGCTAGGGAAAGGCCTGGGGGCTCCTCCACATCTCTGCCCCTCCCTTGTGCAACCTGGCCTCAGGTTCCCCATCTGTGATATGAAGAGGCTCCTTCTGTCTCTGGCATGCAGAGTCTAACTCTCCCAGTTCCCTGTTATCTGGGCTGCAGTGGGATTTGGTTCTGGTGACCCTTGGGGAAATCCCAGGCCTCATGGACCAGCAACAGCCTGAAAGCATCATGAGGGTCATTCAATGTGGGCAGTGGAGAGAGCCTGTCCAGAGGTGACCCCAACCTGCATCCTGGAAGCCGTCGAGGATGGTGGGGATCGACTCAGCAGGGTCTGGAAGGCAGAGAGGGTCGGCAGCCCTGGCCAGCTGTGGGTGGGTGAAGTGGGGCTAGGGGAGTGTCCCTCTGCCATGAAGGCTGACCAAGGCAGCTCCTCCTGCCTCACCACCTGTTTCCTGCACACAGGGCTGTGGGTCTGCAGACCCCTGGGCAGGCCGGAGACTCATAGCACAGCCCACCCTCTGGCCTCCTACGCCTGACATCGAACTTCCCCATCCCAGATGTGGGCCCAGATGGGTCTTGATAGTTGCAGCACATTCATCTGCAGAGCCAGGAAGAGGCTCCTCATACCAAAATTCACTGTGTGCTAGACAAGCAGAAAGAGCCCCCAAGAAGTACCCTGTGGCAGTGCATGGGACACATCTAGGTGACACCCTGAAAGCCCTGCTTCAGGGGACGTACAAACAAACCCTGGACAGCACAGCAGACAGATAGAAGGACCAGGCCTGGTACCCCCTTCTTGCCCTAAGGACTGTCCAAAAACGTTTATTCTAATATTACCTTCATCTCCTTCTGCTACACGTTCACAGCCTCAGGAAGTAAGTCAGAAGGGCAATATACCCCAAACCCTCAGAAAATCAGCGAACCTGGCTGTAGGTAAATGGAGTGTTCACGGCTCCTGCATCAGTACACACAGGCAGGCAGACACACACACAGACGCAGGTGTGTGCTGCACTACACACAGGCAGGCAGACACATACACAGACGCAGGTGTGTGCTGCACTTCCCATGCCCACTTCCCTACGTACGCGTTCACACATGGATGGTGCTGTACACACACACAGAGACGCACATCTCCTCACCATGACAGGGCCATGTCCAGATGCACTCACACAGATGTAGAGCAAGTGACGGCCTCCAGATGTGTACACACCCACACTGCCCCAGAACGTATTTCCTCTGATTGCCCACCCCTCACCCCTCCTCACGGTGGGCTTGACAGGACCACCAGGTTCAAGGGGAAGCAACGTGGCTTTTCTCTGTCTTTCAGCCCCTCTACAGACTCTCTCTGGGGCTGTAGAGGAAAGCAGTGCCTTTCCCACCCCCCATTCTGCCAAGAAGACCCCTGTCCATCCTGCCACCATGCCTCTGCAGGAGAGAGAAGCTAGCAGAGCCCTGGGAGTTCTGGCTGGTGATGGAGACAAGCAGGAAGCCACCTGCCTCATTGTGCACTGACATTTCCCAGACAGCTCTGGGGAGTGAGCAGGGATAGCCAAGTGTGACCAGCTCACACAAGCCTGCAATCTTCCCCCCTCCTGCAGCCTGCCTCACTGACTGTCCCAAGCTCCTGCATCATGGGCCCCCTGTACACAACCCCTAATCCATAGAGGTCAGGGAGCAGCCAGCTCTACGTCCATAGCACACAGTCCATGCAGTCCAGAGGGGGAGACAGAAAAAGAGGTGATGGAAAGACAGTGTGCTCAGTGTGGAGTTAGGTACATACAGGGGGCCTAGAATAAGAATCCTTAATCCTCCCTGGGAGGGGGAGTGGTGTCCAGGAAGGCTTCTGAGCAGAGGTGACGCTCAATATGAAGGATGAGTAGGAATTAGGCAAAGAGCTCTAGGCAGAGGCCCTAGGGCCACAAGCAGCCTGGGGTATGCAAGAACCACGGACAGGTTGCTGGTGCTCTAAAAGCTGTGCGGCTTTGGTGAGAATGGAAGGAAGATAGGAGAGAAGAGAAGCTGTGAGGGTTTTGAATGCAATGCTGAGTTGTTAGGAATCGTGGATACCGAACAGGGATGTGGCTGGAAACAGCAGGGAGGATCCAAGCCAGGCCCGCACCTGGGCAGTGGCGGTGGGGTTGCTGAAAAGGGTGACCACGGATCTGGGTCCATACATAGGAAGTTAGTCGGCAGAAGGCAGTAGCTGGCTGGTTATCTCTGCACTTATGGGAGACAGCTGGCTGGGCAGGGGTGACTCTGGTTTCTAGGGTGGGTGACAGGGTCCAACATGCCCATCAAGCTCCCCTCCTCCTCAGTGAGCCAAGCAGAGAAACACACTTCAGGGAAGCAGGGGCCATCAGAACAGAAAATTCAGAGAACTCCCCGGCCTGCCCTTAACAGATGGGTAAACTGAGGCCTACATCAGGAATCCTGCATCAGTCCCCATCCCAGAACCTGGACAACCTCCCCCTCCCCCCGCCATACTCCACCCCCATTAAGCCTCTTTCTTTTCTTTTCCTTCTCCCATTTCCTTTCATTTCTGCCCTGCTCCACCCAGATCCCCTTCATGTGACCCTGACACCAAAGAAGCTGAAGACCGGCATCGGCAGCACGGTCATCCTCTCCTGCGCCCTGACAGGCTCCCCGGAGTTCACCATCCGCTGGTACCGCAACACGGGCCTGGTGCTGCCTGACGAGGCCATCTCCATCCGTGGGCTCAGCAATGAAACCCTGCTCATCACCTCGGCCCAGAAGATCCATTCCGGGGCCTACCAGTGCTTTGCCACCCGCAAGGCCCAGACCGCCCAGGACTTTGCCATCATTGCCCTGGAGGGTAAGCAGGAATGCCAGGGCAAAGGCGTGGGCTCTGGCGGGTGGCTCTCTCCCTCCCACCTGCCTTTGAGGTGGTGAATATGCTAGAACACATTTATCCAGCTCACACAATATACCAGGGATGGAGGTCCATTTTTCTGTGCTACCTATTTTGTAGTTGAGGAAACTAGGCTTTGATCCCTTGCCCGTCACACAGCTCTACCCAAGGGACAGAGCGGGGATTTTTTTTTTTTTTTTTTTTTCAATTTCAGAATACTGTGGGAGTCCAATGTTTTGGGTACATGAATTGGTTTTGCATGGCTTGAATCAGAGTCAGAAGTGTACCCATCACCCAGATAGCATACATCACCTGTGCCCTCTGAAATCACTAGAACTTCACTGTCAGAGGAAGCTTCCAGAGGCTGGAAGAGTGCCAGGCACCTTGAACTTTTGAATCCTCTCCCTGCCTGAAGTCTGTTCACAGCATACTCTGTTTCTTACTAAGGACCTGGGTTTCCACCTGTTTCTCTCCCTTAAAGCCGTCACTACCCAGAGTGCCTTACTGGGTGCCTCACCCAGAACCTCTGTTCCAGTTGTTCACTGAACAAATTACCCAGCCAAGAGGATGGATGTGGACTGCAATTCAGTTTGCACTGCATTTGCCAAGCCCTGAGCCTGGCACAGAGCTGTGACCACACAGAGGAGGCATCTCTTTCTTTCTTCTTCTTTGTATAGAAAGGTGCAGTGGGGGCTAGTGGAAACTCCATCCTTACCAACGAGTTTAGTGAGTCCCAGCTCCTCCTTCACTGTTACCAAGACAAACAAAACATGATCCTGTTCCTTCTCAAGATTTTTTACTGTTGTAACAGATGCCAAACCCAGGCAAGCCCCGCAGATGTAAGATCCCCCACTTATCTCCCTGTCATGGCCTATGAGTCCTCACTCCTTGGGAGGTGTGAGATACCCACTGATCCTAAGCTCCTGTGCCCCAGTCTGGAGCCAGCACCCAGAAAACACACCTTCCTCGGTCCTCACTTCCTCTTCTCCTGCCAAATCCCTGGTCTCTCTTTTCTACAAGCAAGTGCAGGCAGCCCAGCACAGACCTGTTTGAAACAAGCACCTTTCCCATCGGGGGACCTCCTGTCGAAATTATTCCCCACCAGCTGATTTTCTGTCTGAGGGGCCTCCCTTCGCCTTTGGTGGAATTACAGTGTTGATGACTGGGCACATGGGAGAAGAGGCTGGTGGGGACAGAGGGTGGGGAAGGTGAGCCTCAGGGAGAGGAAAAAAGGAGAGGAAGGGCCAAAGTGACACCCTATGCCCCCGGCTCTCCCAGCTCCAGACTCTCCCTAGATTTTAGGTAAGGGTCTTCCTAAAAAGTTGGGGTAGGACTGGCAGATTGCCTGAGTCTTAGATTAACTTCAGCATTTTAGTGTGAAATGTGAAGTAGGGTATAAAAAGTACCATGTTACGTTGGCCTTCCTTAAAAAAAAAAAAAAAAAGTACTTAATGGCTATTTGAATTCTTTACAACAGTCCTGTGGGGGAGGATGGCCAGGGTTAATAATTACATATTCCACATGAGGAAGCTGGGCATGGAGGTTAATTGTCTTGTCCAAGGTTGTTCTGTTAGCCAAAACTTAAGGCCCAGCCAAGACTTCCCACCTCCACTGCTTCTGGGAAACTTTCATTTCCAGACTCAAACTTAAGGCCTTTTGCTCACAGGACTGAAGCCCTCCCACCCCTCCTGCGGGCACAGTCCTGTGCAAAGGGAACAGGAATCAGACTCCACAGGGCTGGGCCGCTCCACCCAGAGTTCCATACAGTTAACATCTGAACCTCTGTGCCTTTATTAATAAAGGAAAAGTTGAGAGGCACTAATGTTTATTAAGTACTTACAAAGTGCAGTGCTAAGCATCTTAAGTGCATTATTAATTCATTTAATCCTCACAATATGGGTATGAGGTGGCTCTAGTGATTATCACCGTTATCCCATCCTCTACCAGCAAGAGATGGGAAGAGTCAGAGAGGCTAAGTAATTGGCCCAAAGATACAGGGCTGACAGGTGGTTGAGGGAGGAGGGTCCCAACCCTGGAGTCTTAATCTGTGTTCGGGAGTGACTGGCAGGGCTTTGGCTCCCCCTGCCTAGGTGGGGCACCTGGGGTGATGGGTTCTCTGTGGCTCAATGACCCTGAAGGGGGTTTCTCGCTTCCTGCAGATGGCACGCCCCGCATCGTCTCATCCTTCAGTGAGAAGGTGGTCAATCCTGGGGAGCAGTTCTCACTGATGTGTGCGGCCAAGGGCGCCCCACCCCCCACGGTCACCTGGGCCCTGGACGACGAGCCCATCATGCGGGACGGCAGCCACCGCACCAACCAGTACACCATGTCAGACGGCACCACCATCAGCCATATGAACGTCACAGGCCCCCAGATCCGCGACGGGGGCGTGTACCGATGCACGGCTCGGAACTCGGTGGGCGGTGCTGAATATCAGGCGCGAATAAACGTAAGAGGTGCCTGTCTACATTTAAATATCAGAATAGGCTTTTGAGTTCCTTTGCCATCTCTGTGGTTACCATTATTCTTGTGATTAGTACTTATTATTAATCGTCATTTTTATTTTAGTAGAAGTCTCTCTCTTTCTCTCATTCCCTTTCCCTGCCCTCCACGAGCCCCATTATCCATTCTTGTGTATGTGTCTGGTACAGCTCATCCCCTTTCCCATTCCCACCCCGCCTCCCTCTACCACTTCTCTCCAGAAATCCAGCCTGCCCATCCCCTCCGTCTAACCCATTCCCACCTATCAAATCTGTGCCCCAGTATGCCACCCTCCTGCTACCAGCCCTACCAGAGCCATGTAAGGACAAGGACAGGGCACTGGAGCCAGGCTAGACCTTTAATATGGGTGCCTGCCAAAGCTGTGCCCTCGGTATCCTCCCGCTGAGCCAGCTCTATAATGCTCCAGGAGGTGTAAGCAGCCAGGAGCCAGGAGCCAGGGCATCATCTTGTTCCCCAAAGGCTAAAGCCATCAAGAGTGGGAGCTGAGGCTGAGTGGGGTGTCCCAAGAATGGGGAAAGGAACACAATGAGGTCATCCCCTTATCACAGTTCTCCAAGTCACTGCAGTGAGGACAGAGTCTCACTATGGAAACCAGCTGGTCCTTATCAGATCCCTGACCCAAGGAAAAAGGAGAAGAAAAGTAGCAGGAGGAAAGATGCACTGGTCCACGTGCTACGGGGTTGCCATGCAGGCAAGGAAGGGGAGTACAGGTGGAGAGCCATGCTAAATTCATCTGGACCCCCCTCCAACCCACACAAGAAGGGTGGGCCTCCCATCTGACCACCCTCCTGCCCTCTCCTCTGAATTGGAAAGGGAGCAGAGCCGCAGGGCCCTGGGAGATTTCCTAGTCTGGGGGCCTGAAGCACAGAGAGTTACTTGTACCCATCCAGGCACTGTCCCCTTGTGGTCTCTGTGCCCCCTTTGCACCCCCCACATTGCCACTTGCCAGGCTGACCCAGCTGCAGCCACTCCCTGCCCCGGACAGTGTGATCAGAGCCCCTCCTTTATAGCCCTTTCTCAGAGGCCTACAATACACATTCACATGGTGAAAAAATCATCACCTCATCCAGCAGAGCCCTTCCTGTCATCTGTAACTAGTTAGCACCCAGAAGATCCTCTGGGGTGTGAGACCAATAGGAGCATGTAGAATGGAAATAACAGATTCTCCACGGTTCTACTCCTTCCCCCCCAAAACAAATCTCTCCATAAATGAACGCTTGCCCTCCCAAATCCCAGTCACTTCTTGTGAGGTTGCAGTTTGGTCAGATACCCAGTCCCCTTAAGGAAACGACTCTTGCCCGAGGATGTATGTACTGCGTCTGTTTGCAATTATTTGAAGCTAGTGACACTGAGTCCTGGAGAGACCATGGGTGTCCCTCAACTCCAGCCTCTGCCTTGAGCCCTGTAAAAAGGGATCCTTCTCCCCCTACCAAATGCCTACCTCCCTAGAAGTCTCAGGGGCCACACCCCCAGAAGAGCATCACAGGGCGGTGCCTGGCTGTCCCTGGCTGATGGCACCACTTAACCCTCCTGTCCTCCTGCTTCCTCCTGACTCCTGTCCAGGCCCCCCCAGCATCCGGGCCATGAAGAACATCACAGCGGTCGCTGGGCGAGACACCCTCATCAATTGCCGGGTCATCGGCTACCCCTACTATTCCATCAAGTGGTACAAGGATGCACTCCTGCTGCCTGACAACCACCGCCAGGTGGTGTTTGAGAACGGGACCCTCAAGCTGACCGACGTGCAGAAGGGCATGGACGAGGGCGAGTACCTGTGCAGTGTCCTCGTTCAGCCCCAGCTCTCCATCAGCCAGAGTGTCCACGTGGCTGTCAAAGGTGCGTCTCCCTCCCCAACCAGAGCCGCTGCTCACCCTACCTGCCCTGTCCCTCTCCAGTCAGCTGCCCAGGCAGCAGCGGGCAATCCTGAGTGAGAGAGTGACCTTTCAAGAGCTCAGAGATGGTGGGCTGCACTCAGACCCCAATATCAGGGTAGAGCCACTGGAAACTCAGCAGAGCCCCAGAGATCAGCAGCAGGAGGCCAGGCTTGAGAGAGCCCACTCTGGATGCCCTGAGTCCACCCTGGCTGTTGTTACAGACTGGGGAAGTCCTTCCATCTGCTAGCACTGCTTGAGGCCTGGAGTGCCCTGCCTGGTGCCCAAAAGCCTCCTCCCTTCTGGGCCCTTGCCAGTCGTCTGGGTGAGGTCTATGTGTCCTGCCTGGGACTGGACAACCGTCACTGAGTCTGTGGATCAAATGAATGAATGAACATAAATAAGCCCATACATTACTGTGTGAGTCAGTCACAATGTCCTCTTGTGGGGATGTCCCTTGATTCTGGGACTGTGCAGGTGTGTGGAGCCCCTAATACATTCTTTGGGAGTGACAGGGCTGAAGATTGTCTGAACAGTGTGTGAGAAGAGGGTAGTCTGGCTGCTCTGGGACGGGATGAGAAGTGGGCCCTGCTGGACCTGACTAAGGAGAGGTCAGTGAGAACCAAACAGAGAAGCAGGGGTCACCATGCCATGGTGAGTCAGCCATGGCTGTGACGAGTAAGGGGCTGATGTCTCTTTTTGGAGAGCAGGGTGGGGTTGAGTTGGGGGGGGCTCAAGTATTAGGAAGATAAGTGGAGGAGCTGTTCTCTGCAGCCTGAGCTCCAAAAGCATGGAGACCCCAGCCTAGGGCTCCACCTGGGAAGGAAGGAGGGCTGTGGGCTCCAGCACCGGACTGCAGTCACTGTAACAGCCTGGCAGACAGCACTGGGGGAACCACTGCACGTCCAGTCTCTGTGCTCCATGCCCTACATGCGTGTTTCATTTAACCCCACAGCTGCCCACTTACCTAAGACAGGTACTATTTCATCCCCCAATTTCCAGGGCAGAAATCTGAGGCATAGAAAAGTTAAGTAAATTGGCACCTAGGATCAGAATTTTTCCTGGGTCTGAATCACCGTAGATCTGAGCTCTAACGCAGACTGGCCCAGAGCTTGGGGAAGGGGAGGATGGGGAGGAATGTTGGCTCCATTTGCCACCCCAGGAATACAGAAATAGAGATTGCTTATCCAGGCACTGTGACGAGCGCCTGTAGTCCCAGCTACTTGGGAAGCTGAGGCAAGAGAATCGCTTAAGCCCAAGAGTTTGAGGTTGCTGTGAGCTGTGACATGGGACTCTACTGAGGGTGACAAATGAAGACTCTGTCTCAAAAAAAAAAAAGAAGAAGAAGTAAGGATTGCAGGACCATGTGGGTGAGAGAGGAAGAGGCAGAGACCTTGGAAAATCTGAGAACCCCTATCCCCTGGGGGCTTCCCTCTCCTGGGCATCTGTGTCACCCCAGCAGTGGGAGGAGAAACTGGGGCAACCCCCACCCCTAATATCCCTAAGGTCAGAGAAGAGGAACAACATGAATCAGGAGAGGAAACCTAGCCAGGGGCCCATAGGAGGATGGAAAGGGGGTTCCGGCCACACTGGAAGCAAAACAGAGCAGGACAAGGGAGGTCTGGGAGGAGGAAGAGTTTGGGGGACAGAGGCTGCATCTGGTTTGGGCCCTGCCCACCTGGGATGATGGCAGGCCATGCAGGGGGGTGGCCTGGTGAACAGCTGGAAGAACTGAACAGTAGTGGTGAGGCCTCCACACGGTCCCTGTCATTAGTGCTCAGAGGCTGGGCCACCTGTATCCTGAGTTCCCAGCACTGCCGTAGTACCAGATAGCGTGTGCTTTGACCTGAAACTGAGACATTAAGCTGGGTGGGACTGACTTACTAGGATCCCTTGCTGTGAGCCCAGATAACTGGGGCCTCTGTGGCCATCTCAGACCCTCCTGGCCCTGCCTCCCTGCTGCCTTGCTGCCTTGCTGAGGGTCATCCTGGCCACGTCTTCAGGCTAATGCCTCTGCCCAGCCCTAGGGCCCTGCTGGGCCAGCAGGAACCTCACAGCCCCCAGGCCATATCCCCGTCTCTGGCAGCCTAAGCAAACCAGCCTGGTAGCAGTGGCACACAGCACAGCCTGCCTCCCCCACCCGCCATCACGGGGCCGCCTGTCTCCATTTCCATGGTAAGCAGTGGACCAAGAGTTCACACTGTAAACATCACGTATTAAAACATCTAACCTTTGCTTTACTCCCTTCACCCACCCTCGCTGGCAAGCATTTGGCGGGGTTTGTTGTCTTAAAAATAATAATAGTAATAACAGGGCTCCAGCAGGCCTGGGAGGAGTCAGAGCATCCTGAAAGCTGCTCTGCTCATCAATTATTCAGCTCCATTCAGGGAGAGATCAGTCCTAATGAATTGAATCTGATGCATTCCATCTCAGCGACTCCCTGGGCCTGTTGTGATGGTGCTGAGCAACGGTGTCTCCACAACCCAAAGAGAGGGAGGGTGTGTGTGTGTGTGTGTGTCAAATCCTGGAGGGCAGGGCTGATGCACTTGCCCCCGTGTGAGTCCTCGGCATTCAGCACAAGCTGGGCATTCACAAAGTAGAGGTGTATGTGTGTGTGTGTGTGTGTGTGTGTGTAGTACACAAGCTCGCATGAATGCCTTCCCTCTTCCCTACCCTCAGGATCTGAAAAACCCCAGAAACCAGCCCTAGAAGGGGAGCCATCGCCTATTTTCCCTCTAGACAAGAAGCAGCATGATGTGAGGAGCTCTGGGCCCCTGTGCCCCCACCAGTCCAAAAGCTCCGGCCCTCATCCCCGTTCTTTCCCCTACTCCCTCTCCCCGCCTCATTAGAATGCACTTTTGCAGAAGAACCCATCAGAGCTGATTATGATCACGCTGCTTGATTAGCTGATGTGCTGTTCCAAGGACTACTACGCAAGGAGGGGAGGAAGGAGGTGCCCCTGGGCATGGCATGGCGCCCTGACTGGGGTGTGGGGAGGAATGGATGGGCCCAGGGCAGCTCTCCAGACCCCACTGCTACTGCCTGGGTGGAAAGTGCACCCCTCCTAAGGATCAGAGCAGAGCACTAGAAAGTAGAATGAGGCAAGGTGGGGGTGGGACAAGGCACTATAAGCTTGAGATAAATTTGGCAGTCCCCCCCAACTCCCCCAGCTTTCTGTGGGGCCAAGAGTTGGTGGGCAGGGCAGGGCAGAGCCCATGCTGTGCCAGGAGCTGGAAGAACCACTGCTCACTCCATTTTTTCGGGACTGCCTCTTCAAATGAATTTTTCAAACACTGAGCTGAGAAGAGCGGAACACCCAGCACACGCATGTGCAGAGACCTGTGTGTGAGGACATGCATGTGCATATTGGTGCTCGTAGCCATGCACGTTGCAACAGGTGAACACATTAGCCTGTTCGTGCATGCCTGCGTGCTAGCAGTTACACGTGTAATTCTCTCCTCTGGTGGTGCCCTCTTGTAACATTCCCGAGCCACAGAAAGTCGCTGCAGGTGGGACACTATGAAATATTGCCCAAGTGAGCCTGCTGTGGCCTGGCACGGTGGGAGCAGCAGAGGGCACAGAGGGTGGAGGGCGCTTTGAGGGCTGCCCAAGCTTTGGCACATGTAACGCTGGCAGGGCAGGAGCCAGGCTACAGGAGAGGCAGGTGCCTGTCTCTGGGCATCCAGAGACATCCTTGGCAGGATGCTAAGAGGAGGGCACACAGATCCAACCTAGATTTGGTGACTTGAGGGCCCCCTGTAGCTGAAAAATAACATAGCATGCGAGCATCTCTGGGCATGCAGGCTGGATATTTAATTAACTAGGAAGGCAGCTGCAACTGGGCCCCTTGGCATTGGCTCAGTGAAGGAACATCTTCCATCCCTCTATCTGAGCTTCCAAGGGTCTCTGGAGCCAAAACAAGGGCATGAGGTGCTTTCTGCCCCTGCTGGGCAGGGCTGGGACCAGGAGATGGTGCCAGGCCCCATGGAGAGTGAGTGGAAGAGAGCACACACCCACCTACACACGGACACCCTCTCCTGAATGCCCACACTCCCTCCCATACTCGCTGTCCGCTAGCTGCTCAATGCTGAGCCTCAGCACTGCTCACACCAGTCCCTGCCATATGCCTGGTCACCCATGGCAGAGGCCCTCTCCCACCCTAATGAACGGGTTGGGGCTTTCTACAATTGTAGAGCTTAAGAGAGGGCCAGCCACCTTGCCAAATGCCTGCTATTGGCAGAGGCAGAGGTTTGGAAGAAACCATACTGGAGTCCACAGGCAGGGGGCACAACAACTCTATGGGAGGAGACGCCCTAATTGTACTTGCCGGGAGGGGCCACCAAGGACGCTGCTGCCAACAACCCTATTTCCTCACCCAAGGTGCCAGGAACACAGGCACAAGCCACCTCCTGTGGGACAGACAGGCTCATGGTGACGGTGGTAGTAACGAAGGCACTGATGATGCTTTGTCGCACCCGCTTATTCATGCAGTGACATTTACTGTGCATTCACTGTGTTCCAGGAACTATTTTAGGTTTTGTGAATACAGCTATGCTCAAAAAAGACAAAAATCCCTGCCATCATGGAGTTTACATTTTAATTAGGAAACTGATCAAACAGCAAAGACCTCAAAGATAACTCGTGTCAAATAGGAGCAGGGCTGGGAGTGCTGGGGAGTGGACGGGGAAGGGATTATCAATTTTAAATAAAGTGGTCCGGCAAGGGTTTCCTGAGAAGACAGGGCTGTGTACAAAACTGAAGTAAGCTATTATTATTCCTAAAATATGAGATGTACTGGAACTAGAAAATCAGTGTTAAGCATTAGATATTAGTTGACCCCACCCCTCCATTTTGCAGATGAGGAAACTGAGGTTCAAAAGCAGAGACAGGGTGGTGGGGAGAAGGCAGCCTTGCCTACAGTCATCTGAGTGGGTAGCAGAGTCTGGAACTAGGTGCCCTGGTCCCCGGGCATGGCTCTTTCCCCACCTCCGTGCTGTGCGGACAGAAAATCTCCAGCTTCCCACAGCGCACACTCTGCTAGCAGGTGCAATAAATAAAAGGCTCTGTCTCAAAGAGGAATGACGAGAAATACTGTAAGCATTTATGGTCTGGGATGGTGGTTGGACACCTTCCCTGTGCAACACTCCCAAACAAGTGGCCACAAAGGCTTTACGGTGGCCAGACATGGCAAGGACTGCCCTGACCCCTGTGTCTTCTCAACCCCTCTGGCCTCTTCACCATTGCAATACTTGGCTAAAGATGACTTGCCAGAGCAAGGCTTCCAGAGAGAAATCCCCGGGTTGTGGGGACATTCATGTCCCCCACATCCAGGCTGCCTGCTGAGGTCATACCTGGACTCAAGGGCAGGAGGCCCACGGCCTGGACTCATGAGCGCTCTTGGTCAGAAAGCCCACCTCCAGAAGGGTCGTTTTCCCTCTCCTCCACCCCACATAATTTTTGAAAGCAGGCATGTTCTTTAATTCTCAGTTCACATGCCACCTCGTCCATGAAGCTGCAGCCACCCATGGGCGTGACGTGCCCCTCTGAGTTCAGCCTCTGCGTATCCAGGGGGTGTTGTCCAGTAATCTTCGATATGGGAGTATTTTACCTTCCCTAGTAATGACAAGCTCCCGGAGGCTGGCCCTGGTGTGTGTGTCTTTCCACTTTCCCCAGCCCACACAGAGCGTAATGCCTTCACAGAGCAGGCGTTTCATAAATATTAGATGAATTAGTTAATTAATGAATTAACCTGCCTTAGTAACTTGTTCCATTATCTAAATCCCTTCTTATTGAGAAAGGCTGTCTTCCCCTTGCCTGAATGCAATCTGCCTGCCTGATTTCACCCTGTCTCTATCCACTGCTGTGTCCTCGGTGGAAATGTCCTCCCCAGGCACGGAGCCCTTCTGCCTTCTCCTCCCACCTCCTTGCTATGCCACCTGTTCTACTCTCCAGCCCCTCGTCACTGCCGCTACTCTCATGTTCAAGTGTCCACGGGGCTCTTAAATCACAGCTCTTGCCATGAGAGCAAGAGCCCTGGCCTAGGAAGGACAGAGGGAGAAGCCGTGACTTCCAGAATCCCATGGCATCAATGTAGCATCTTAACGAGCAGCATAGGACACCCCCTTATTCTGGCTGAGCTCCCATCCTGTGCTCATGCCACCTCTTGCTCGCCTCACAAGTGAATGTCTTATGTCATCCAAGGAAATGATATCCACCTATGTGTTTGTTCGTTTACTCACCCGATGAGCCCTTTGTGGGCACGTACAATTTGCCAGGTAAATTCTAAGTCCCCCAAGTTACCTCCCTACCATGACCTGTGCTGTAATCAAGGCATGGACCAAGGGCTTCAGGGCTGTGCAGGAGGAAGATGGGTGTCACAGAAGAGATGGCATTTGAGCAGGGTCTGAGGTATGGGGGGAGTTTCCAGGAGCCCCCCCCCCTTTGAGCTTTTATGGGAAGGAGGACAGGGCCAGAATTTGTCCTTCTTGGCCCAAGGAAACACTGCGTGGCATGTCCGAGTCTCTGCAACAATTCCATCAGGGAGACCCAAAGACCTAGATCTTACTTAGGCACAAAAAGGAAATAGAGACCTGAAGGGGGGCCAGCCCACACTTAACAAGGGGAGGCTCTGGGAAGCCTCAGACGTTGGGTGTTGAACCGTTGCTAGAGTCAAGGCTCCAGAGGAATCTATGTGAAGATGTCCGTGACCCAGCAAACCCCTTAGGATCCTGAAGGCAAATTCCTATCCCAGGGAAAAGAGGTAGCCAGAGACCAGGATGAAGAGATTCAAACAATGACCAGAGCTCCAGAAAAGCTGGCTGAGAGTTAGGGCCCAGGTGGATCTGGAATAAGATGGGTCAAATCCAGCCAGTGAGTACGGAACACACATGGTAGGAAACGAGAAGAACAAATGCCCAGCTGTGCAGGGCTAAGGGGCCGTGGGCGTTCATGGCAAGCTGACAGGTCCCCGGGCTGGAGTGAAGGGGGAGGTTGCAGATGACACTGGAACAGTCAGTTGAGGGCCCTGCTGAGGGTCATGGAGGCCCTTCTAAATGTCACTTCCCCAGAACTAGAGCTCCCACTCAACAGCCCTCTGAGAGACCCAAAGGGCTGCCAAGGGTTTTTCTATGTCCACACCTGGCTGCTCCCCATTGGCAGCTCCATCGGAGCTCTGAACATCCTTGGGGTACAGGCAGGGCCTCTGGCCTGCATCTGACGCTGCCACTCACCCTTGCCCCTCGGAGATCATCCCCCATGATGACTGCTCTGGGTGGCCTGGAGTAGTAGGCTTGCCAGTAGGGTAGGGCTGGTGCCGGGGAGAAGGCCAGTGCCTTGTAATTTAATTATTCGACTGCAGAAAGGAGATCTCATCTACTGGGTGCTCATTCTTGTTAAGCTAATTGTCTGTCTTCTTCACTCTCCTCTCCCCCCACTTGCGATGTCGCTGCAGCCTAATTGAGTTATCATAAAGATAATGGCTGATGCTCTAGCCAGACTGAGAAAGGAGGATCCATCTCACAGCGACTCCTGCTCCAGACAGGCCCCCCAGGGGCTGAGATGTAGGCAGTGGGGGCGAGGGGGGAAGAGCTGCCTCTCTGGGGAGAGAGAGGCTGTGTGGATGGCACTTTGCTCAGGGGTGCTGACCCGCTGACAGGTCAGGGCTCCCTCTCTGCTCTTTCCTGCCACCCAAGGGAGCTCACTGACAAGACACAAGAGTCTCTGGTCTGGGCATATTTGGGGCTTTCTCAGAGAGTCAACCAAGCAGCATAGGGCAGAGAGCTCAGACTGAGAGCAGACAGCTCCGGTTTAAAATGCTAGTGTCAGGCAGCGCCTGTAGTTCAGTGGGTAGGGCACCAGCCACATACACTCAGGCTGGCGGATTCGAACTCAGCCCAGGCCAGCTAAACAACAATGACAACTGCAACAAAAAAATAGCTGGGCATTGTAGCGGATGCCTGTAGTCCCAGCTACTTGGGAGGCTGAGGCAAGAGAATCCTTTAAGCCTAGGAGTTTGAGGTTGGTGTGATCTGTGACACCACGGCACTCCACTGAGGGCAACTAAGTGAGATTCTGTCTCAAAAAAAAAATAAATAAATAAAATAAAATCCTACTGTCACCTCTTCTGAGCAGGGCAACCTAGGACAATTACTTCTCTACTCTGAAACTTTGTTTTCTCATCTGGAAAATGGAGGCATTGCCAGTGGGAGGATTCAGTGAGATCATGTGTAGACAGCAATGGAAGCAATGATGTGAGCTTCCACTCACCTGTCCTCATACCTGATGGCAAGAGAGAGAGGCGATGTGGGTGACCTGTCACCCTCTGCCAGAGGAAACCAGAGCATAGCACCCTGGTTATAAGCATGCCAGGCCCCCAGAGAGCCATAAGATGTGTCTCTAGGCTGAGAAAGTGGGCACCGGGTGCTGAGGGTAGCAGAGAAGTCGGAGGGAGAGCTGAGCAGAGGTCAGTAGGCAGACAGGTGTTCAGAAGAATGTGAGGCAAATCCCAGGACAAATCTAAATGGCAGAATTGACACAGGTCAGGGAAGGGCCTGAACAGAGACAGTGGGCCTAGGCCTGGGTGGACAGAGGGACAGGAGCCAGGAACCATGGCAGGGCACCAGTTGCCAGGGAGATTCTATGCTATTGGAGAACAAGGCATAGGGAGCCCTACTCGAGGCTCCCCCCATAGCCACCAGGTGGGGCCAATGGGGTGGCACGGCTGGCCAGGCTGGGCACAAAACGTGGGGGCCTGACGGTAGCACCTCCTTGCCTTCCCAGTGCCCCCTCTGATCCAGCCCTTTGAGTTCCCACCTGCCTCCATTGGCCAGCTCCTCTACATCCCCTGCGTGGTTTCCTCGGGGGACATGCCCATCCGCATCACCTGGAGGAAGGACGGCCAGGTGATCATCTCAGGCTCGGGCGTAACCATCGAGAGCAAGGAATTCATGAGTTCTCTGCAAATCTCTAGCGTCTCCCTCAAGCACAATGGCAACTACACGTGTATTGCCAGCAACGCGGCGGCCACCGTGAGCAGGGAGCGCCAGCTGATCGTGCGTGGTGAGCAGGCCCGGGCCAGCCTCTGGGGAGGGAGGGACCAGCTCTGTCTGCTGCTGCTTTCCAGTTTGAATCACAGGCTCATGGAAGATTGGCTCCAGCCCAGCCCTTCAAGATCAAGAGGTTCAAGCCTCTTCTTTTCCAGGGGAGGAAACTGAGGCCCTGAGCAGGAGAGACACTTGGCTTAGTTAGTCGCTGGCAAAGGCAGGATTGGAATTCAAAACACACAACTCAGCAAGTTATCTGCATTTTAGGTTTCAGAAGCTGCCTCCCCCAACTTTATAATGTTATGGGCAGGATTGCCCTTGACTGGAGGTGCCCTGAGAGACCTATCAGAGGCAGAGACAATGCGTTTCTCCCCACCTTTCCTCTTTCTACAGTGCCCCCTCGATTTGTGGTGCAGCCCAACAACCAGGATGGCATCTACGGCAAAGCTGGTGTGCTCAACTGCTCGGTGGATGGCTACCCCCCACCCAAGGTCATGTGGAAGCATGCCAAGGGTAAGCCCTGGCCCAGCCAGATCTCCGAGGGGGGAGGGAGAATGCTCTGATGGGATTTGAGACTGTTCCCTACATGGCAGCGTCTAGCCCTGAGTAGCAGTCCTGGCTTCCTGTCTGTCACCCTCAGCACCACCAAGGGTCTGTCAACCAGGAACAGCCATCATGCCGGCTCCACATTTCCTCTTTTCCCCCATAGACCTGGCCTTCCCCAGCCCCAGAACTCAGTGTACATCTGTTTTCCCCATCCCAGCCCACCCTGGACTTCCAGAGCCCCCAAAGACCACTGCTTCTCCCCAAGCGACCTATTCTGGGACCTTAGTCCTTGTAACATCCCAAGGACATGTTTTCTTTCTGAATTAATCCCATATTTTAGACCACGTTTGTGGCTGATGTTTGAAGAATTGGGGGTGTCACAAGGCCCCCTGAAGGATACTGGCCTCTTTCCCAGGCCTGGCTGCCTAAGACGAGGCAACTGCCACTTAATGGCTCAATCTTCTTCCCAAAGACAACTCTTTCTTCCTTTCCAAATTCACCCCAAAGAAGATCATTGCCAAAGTGGGCATTGATCAGAGGCCTCCAACCTCATCCCTTTGCCTCAGAGATGGAGTGAGGCCAGGGCTCTGTGAGGGTCTTTCCCGTGGCCCAGCGGGAGCTAGGTGGGCTCTAGCACTTTGGGGACAGTGCAGCTCTCCTACAACATGGCCTAGATCAGCAAGAGAAAGGTATCAGGGCCATCCCCAAGGCACTCCAGCTCACTCCCTGACCCAGACCCTGCCTCTTAACTGCCTCCTCCTTCCAGGGAGCGGGAACCCCCAGCAGTACCACCCCGTGCCCCTCACCGGCCGCATTCAGATCCTGCCCAACAGCTCGCTGCTGATCCGCCATGTCCTAGAAGAGGACATTGGCTACTACCTCTGCCAGGCCAGCAACGGCGTGGGCACCGACATCAGCAAGTCCATGCTCCTCACTGTCAAGAGTGAGTCCTCCCCGCGCCCCAGCACCCTGACCGCAGCCCAGGCCCTGCCCTGCACAGTGTTGCCTGCCCCCTTGGTTTCCATCCTTCCCTCTGTGAAGGGGAGGCAGGAAGGATTTCTAGTCAGAGGCAGGCTTGGGACCCTCTGATGGGGCATTTGAAAGCAATCTCATCCAAAACAAGGGCCTCACTCTGAAAGGTCCTGGCTCACCCCACTCCAGTCCTGAGTGATTCGCTCTACCAAAGTATCATGTGGTGTCACATGTACCTTGATCTGCAGGTGGGCAAGTCGATCTGAATGTTCATATCGACTTATTTTTCCTAATTAATATACACCTGTTTGTGTATGTGTACAATACAAAGGAAAATACCAGATGCATAATGTAGGAGAAAGGTCCATGGTCAGAAAGCCCGGGTTCCTATCTCAATGTACCTCATGAGCTGTGTGACCCTGGGCGAGTTACTTCACCTCTCTGTGCTCCAGTACTCTCACCTGTGCTAGAGGTCCCTTCCCAGCCCACCCAGCTCACAAAGTTGTTGGGAATAATGCAAGAACTGATGATAGAAAGAGGAAGATGCTCCAGCAAAGCAAAGGATCAGTACAACTCATTGTAACATGGTGCTCTGTCCGTGACCTCTAAATCCCCAGATCCAGAGCCAGTCTCAGTGGCCTTGGAAGCACACAGCTTATTTGCCCTCCCAGAGGTCTGCTAAGTCACACACAGATGCACCCATATCTCTTTACGCCGTAGGGGTGTGTATGACGGGTCCCTGGGAATCGTGTTAGAACAGTCTCTATTTGGCCCTATGTCAGGACACAGACCTCAGGCCATGGAGGGCAGTGGTAAGACCCTGCATTCTAGCATCTGACCTTGCCAAGTGTGAATCTAGGGGCTGTGACTTAATTACCGTGCAACGTTAATGAGTGTACTTGGCTTCACGATACTTCATTGTTCTGATCCATAAAACGAGGGTCATAACAGTTCCTTACCTGCTACATTTTGTGTCAAGAGTCAGATAATACATGCAAAATAACCAGTATGGTAACCGGCCTGCAAAGATTTAGCCAGAGGTTTTGTTATTCCTGAGGGCAGTCCCTCACAGGAGAGGCCGCTGACAGCAACGCCCTGTGTGTGGTCTGCCCAGCCTCTCCCCAGAGTTCCTCCTTTAAGAATCATAGTTTCTTTATCTCTTGCCAAAGCTGGTGTTCGGCTCAGCACAAGCCAGGGAAGCCCCAGCGATCGATGTCAGGGAGCTCCGAGCCGGAATCCCCGCCCTGGGGAGCTACTTCCCTCACACTATCAAAAAGCACTTTGTCCTTAATAAAACCAGGCAATCAATCTACATCCCTCAGCCTGGGAGAACTTTGCTAATTCAGGCTACGTGAGGCAGGAGAACAGTAGGCATCTCTGGACCTGTCCTTGGAATCTGATCCTCATCACTGTCAGCAGAAGAGAGGGGCCCAAACTCTTCTCAGATGGTTTTCTTGTCTTTGCTTTTTTCTTTAAATTAGGAGGTTGGGGCTGCCAGCTCTGTGGCAGGTGGTTTCTCCATGGAGATGAAGGGATATGGGTGGTGGAGGACTCAGTGGTTAGGAGGCTAACTATGCGTGAGGTGACTATGCCTCGGGCTGTCCCTGGACAAGTCTCTTCCTCTCCTCCCCAGGGGTCTGAGTTTTCCTCTGCCGTTCTCACTTCACAACCGTGGCAGCCCTTGCAATACTCTTAGGGACACCAACCTGGTCCCTGCCTCTTTTCTCCCCTTGTTCTCACTTTAGCCTTGTCCTTGTTCTTTGCTTCTTTCCTGGTGAAACCTACAACACTCCCTTCTTACCCGCTGGGTCTCACAGAGCCGCTGGGTGCCACAGAGCCTCTGGGTCACATTTCCCACTTACCATCCCTCCCCATCACAGTCTCTCAGCACTCCCCACAGCCCCCACAGTTCTCCGAGGGCTGCTTTCTCTCCCTCTGTCACAGATACCCTCCCACTCCAGCCACACCTTTCCCAGTAACCTGCCCCAGCCATCCTGGAGGCCAGTGCAGGGCCAGGGACATCTGAGCCCAAGAGTGGGTGCCGAGGGCTGGCACAGCCAGGGCCTGTCTTGGGCAGGAGGCCCTGACTACCTTTGTGCAGTAGGCTATGGAATTCTGTGCTGCATCTGGCTGTCAGAAGATCCGCCTGTGATAATGGGACACTGTTGAGGGGCAGGAGCAGGTATTGGGGATGGGCATTGGCACACCTGACCATCCTTGGAACGTCCATTCTGCCTCCTGCTTCTTCCAGACAGGCACACTACTTCATGTCACCCTCAGCTACCCGCCAACACATGTTCTCCCCCTGCCTGCTTTGTCCTTTTCCTCCTACATCCCCCTCAGCCTTACAGCAATTCTCCAAATGCCCCCCATTCTGAGTTATTTTTAAAGGGCACAGGTAGGTGAAACCTTCAGGACCTGGGCGCAAGGGTCCTCTGTGGGCTCACCAGGGAAACCATCCCTAGTCATCCTCACTGCATCTCAAACACCCACAGCACCCATACTCCTCCTCACCCCATTGCAAAGCAGGCTGCAGAAAGGCCTACCACTTCCAAAGCCAAGTTCAAGGCTTGTCTCAGGCCCCTGACACAGTTAGGACGCAATATATATCTAACTTTTCAGACCTCACACTTCTGTGAGCTCTCAGAAGGCAAACTGAACCTAACTTCCACTTTACCTGAGCAGAGGAAAGAAAACAAATACATCAAAGGGAACATAACAACAGATAAAACATCCAAATGTCAAACTGGCCATCTGTGGTTGGCCCCTGCTGGGGGGAGCATGTCCACAATTGGTTCCTATGGCTTCCTGTGATAACTCTTCACTCACTAAGTGATGGTCATTGATGGTCAATAAAGCCCTGTGACTATGAGCACAGACTTTAGAACCAGATGAACACAGGTTCAAATCCCAGCTCTGCCACTTGACAGCTGTGGGAAGCAGGACCACAATCTCCGTAAACCCCAGTGTCCGCTTCTGCAAGTTTGGAATTACTGAATAATACTTTTACTCATCGGGAAGGTTTACCAGGCACTTAGAGCAATCAGTATAATACTTGGCACAAAATACACATTCAGTAATCAGCAGTCATTAGTTTTAGGTGCTGAAAACCTAGTGATGAGTAAGACAGAGTTGCTGTTCTCAGGGTATTTAGAATCTTGAAGGGGAAATAGACAGATACCCCAAACAACTATTATACACAAAATGATAAGTGCCTTAAAAAGCTACAAACAAGGTAATACAAAAAGAATCAGAGATGGATTCATCTATTTTAACTCCAGAGGCAAAAAAGGGGGTGTCAAGAAGAGCTTCACAAAAGCACTTCACAGTCATAGGTGGGGGGCTTGAAGGATGAAAAGGATTCTGACAAGAACCAGAAGGGGTGAAATTAGTGCCCTTCTAGGCATGAAGAATCACCCCCAAGCAAGGCCATGGAGGCAGGCAAGTGCATGAATGTGCTACAGTGAAGTGGGAACTTGGGGTATCTAGCAGAAAGCAAAGGGGAAGGTGAAATGTGAGATGCTTCTGGACTGCGGAAGCGAAATGTTTTCTTTCTATATAGAGTTGACTTGATACCAGGCTCCAAATCAGTATTCCAGGAGCCCAAAGTCTGGTAGGGGATGGTCACTATTCCCAAGCTGGTTCTTGGAGAATTGCTATGCAGAACCCTCCTCAGGGCCCAGAGTGCTAAGGGTTTGTTAGAGTGGAAAGCTGATTTTCCAAGTCCTTAGACATCCTTGTTGGCAACCGTCCAAGCCTGAGTGGCCTCCACTTCTCCATGACCCCGGGGTCTTGGTGTGGGCCAAGCTTATGCATGCCTGAGCATGCAACCTAGCCTTGCCACCTTCATGATAGCACTTTACAGTTTACAAAGCTGTACCTTGCCTGTGAGGGTGGCAGGCAATAACTCCTTCGCAGAGAACTTTAGAGATTGGATCAAGGTCATTGTGTAGTAATAGTCTGAGCTGAGACAAGAACTTGGCTTGTGGATTCATGGAGTAGTTGAAAGAGTACCCACTAGGAGTCCACAGGCTGGATGAGTCTGGCTCTGTGAGTCACTCATTATGAATCTGGCTATGCTGTCCTTTCCCTTCTCTGGCCTCAGCTTCCCCATCTGTACAATAAGAGGCCTGAGCTAGTCACTAGCTGATCCCACATCCTTCCAGCTCAGATAAGCTATAATTCTAGCAGTATGCATGGCCTTTTCAGGACACCCGCCCACCTCCAAGAACATGGTTGAAAATAAATGTAATTAACAGAAGAAAATACCATGTCCACTAAGCTGCCTTTTATCTCCCTTTTAAAATATTTTAAGAGATAATGATCCAAAAGAAGAGGAGGCAGTTCCTTTTCCAACTGACACATGAGGGAAAAATAAAGCAGCTTCAAAGAGAATTCTTCATGGAGAGGCAGGTACGAAGCTAAGCTGCGGAGTCTGGGGCAGAGGAGGCCAGCTGTGTTTTGATGATGCAGTCAGTGGCAGTGTCTCCCGGGACTCAGCCACCCCATTGTGCAGCTTCAGGTTACCTTAGAAGACAGGTCTTGTTACACCCAAATTCTCCTCCACTTGGTGAAGATTCCAGTGATTGGGCCACAGCAAAGCCCACAGCCAATTAAACCCGTAAGGGCTCTTTGTTTGGTTTGAGTTTTGATTTATTTGTTTAGCAAAATGTCAGACCAATTAAAGGGAGATCCGAGTGCCCTCAGCCAACACATACCCAGCTGCAGCATCTCAGGGAGTCTCGGGGAGGGGAATGAAGTCAGCTCTAGTGGGGATAGGGGAATGGGGGTGACTGAGCCCAGGGAAAGGAAGCCCTTGGGCCCCTGTAGCCCAGGTCATGTGCTGTGGTTGGCCACCGGAACAGAGTTCAGAATGCAAAACTTTGGAAAGGATAACTGTGTGTCCCATGACCCAGGATGGTCCTAATTTCAAATTTGCTCAAAGGAAGCTCCTCCTTATCAGACAGATGTAGCAGTTCCTTCAGAACAGGTAACCTGGGCACCTGCCCCTCCCACATGGCAAGGAGTCTGAAGGCCAAAAGGAATGGCTGCCCAGAGTCTACAAACCCCTTTCTAGACCACACTTCAGGTTCCCAGAGGATTCCCTTCCCACATGCCCCAAGCCTGCTTCCAGAACCTTCCAAGGCCTCCTCTGCAGTCTGTCCTCCCATGAATGGGCCCTGCCACCAGCATGACCCCTAGACCTGAGGGAGGGCTGTTCACAGGACATTTAGCTGGAGTCTGGGTATGTGGACTGGGGTGTGCACATGCATACCTGTAAGGCCCCTCTCAGCACATGGATAGACTGAGGCACAGGAGTTCAAACAACTGGCCCAAGATTTTCTGTGTGTTCCCTGGTGGTTGGTTCTGTTCCTCACCAGACTGAAGTTCCCTGGAGGTTGAGGTTGGTCCTGCCCTCCCTGGGTGGGAGTTCCCACCTCTGGCACCCACCTGAGTCTACTTTGGCCAGGAGGTCTGCAGCTAGAGCCAGCCCCCAGATCTCCGCCCTCTGCAGGGCCCAGGGAGGTCACAACAAGTAGTTCACACAGTGGGCAGGAGGGCCCTGACTAGGGAATTGAAGAGTCTTGTTTCTTTCCCTGGGATCCTCACTGCACATTGGGCAAACCCGGCCATCTCTCCTCCTGGGATTCAGTCTGTGCCCTTGATCAGCGAGTTCATAATCCTGTCCTTTTCTCTCACCCCTAAAGGCATGAACAGAGCCCCAAAGTGGATCCAATCTATTGTACCAATGGTCACTCAAGGGTACGTGTTGTCAGACCGAGGTCCTACCTTTCAGAAGCTGTAGCCTTGGAGCCTCAGGGGATTATTAAAAAGAGGAAGATGAGTCTGAACTGATAAAATGAGGGAGATCTTACTAATCTCACAATGCCAGCAGTATCATCAGAACAATTCACATTACATCCCAAGCCTAGCCCCAAAGGGGACCTTTGTACAAAGCTTTCCAGGTAAAATAAAATAATCCCTGCCCTAGCCCCATGCCCTCTCATCACCATAGCAACCCAGTGCTCCCCACAAGCAAGGGAGGTTTGGTTGAAGGGCAAAGAGGGACAAACTTGCCCCTGCAACCTCCACTCCCTATTGAAAGTTCCTTGTCCCCAGGGTCCTTATCTCCTTAGAGGATTTAGAAAGTGGTGGCACAAAGTCCTTAGAGGATTTAGAAAGTGGTGGCACAAAGCCCACCACCACCACTTCACTTTCACCCCTACAGTCCCTACAACCATAGCACCAGGGAGTTTCCAGATGAATCTGAGCTCTGTGGTATCATTCAGGGCAGACCAGATGAATAATAAAATTAGGTGCCGGCAAACATTCTAAGAGTAAAGAGTCAAGGTATTACTGAATGGCTCCATTTAAAAGATAAGAAAACACAAACACCAGCAGCACCTGTAGCTCAGTGGATAGGGCACCAGCCACATACACCAAGGCTGGTGGGTTCGAACCCAGCCTGGGCCAGCTAAAAACAACTATGACAACTGCAAAAAAAAAAAAAAAAACATAGCCAGGGATTGTGGCGAGTTCTTGTATTCCCAGCTACTTGCGAGGCTGAGGCAAAAGAATTGCTTAAGCCCAAGAATTTGAGGTTGCTGTGAGCTGTGACAGCATGGCACTCTACCCAGGGCAACAGATTTATACTCTTCCAAGAAAAAAAAAAGAAAATACAGACAGGTAGAGAGCTAAGGGCCTCCAAACCCTGCCCTGGGGATTCTAGAACTGCTCCCCCAATTATGATCGAAGCCTTTCTGAATGACAGGACCAGAATAATTGTTGAAACAGCCAGCAATAAACATGTACTTCCTGAGTAGCCCCCAGCAGGACGCCAAAGTCTGAAAGAGAGAAAGACAAGATTAAGTCACCATCCCTGCCCTCCAGGAATTTACGGACATTTTAGGAAGCTAGAACTAATCTCCAGGAAACAGTGCAAGATCACATGCTGAAATGTTTGGCACTAATAGTGTGATGTTGGGTTAGAGAAGGAAAAACGCAAAGTGCATAGACTTGGTCAGGCAGAGCTTCCTAGAATGGACTGGAGTTGAGCCTGAAAGAACAGGTAGGGAAGAAAGGAACATTCAGGCTGAAGGGACAGCAGGGGCAAAGACTTGGGGCAGGAGGCCTGTAGGAGGCAGTGAGGAGCCCACCTGACCAGAGAGTGGTAACTGGGGCAAGGGGGCCAGCCAGGTCGGTTGGGAAGTGTGGCCCCAAAGTCTGGGCATGATGTACTAGAATAATTCAGGGGTGTCCAACCCTTGGTCTCTGGGCCCCCAGGGTGATTTCATGAGGACTTTTTTTGCTTCTCTTGGTGCTGGATATCACTAAAAGTAGGCACAGAATGTTTTTTGCTAATCAGCTTTCACTAGTGTTTGTCTACTTCATGTGTGGCCCAAGACAACTTTTATTTTTCCATTGTGTGGCATAAGAAAAAAAAAATGCTTAGGGAGAGGGGTGGGGTCTCAGTGTATGACTCACCTCTTGGGGGCAAGACACAATTGTAAGAGGGACTTTACCTAACAAATGCAATCCGTGTAACCTGGTTTCTTGTACCCTCAATGAATCCCCAACAATTAAAAAAAAAAAAGGAAATCTTTACCTATTGGAAGATCGTGAAGTTAAAAAAAAAAAAAAAGTAGATACCCCTCTGCTGTATGGTGGGAGTGATACTAGGATCTTGAGCAGGGAATGGACAGTCATTTTGAAGGAACAAATACCAGGCCTTAATGAATTGGACAAACCGAGCTGGGATGGTGCCACCAACAGAAGTGGAGTAGATGAGAATGGAGAGAAGGCATGTTCACTGTGGCCCTGTCAAAACAGAGGTGACAGGGTGTGTCCTGAAGCAGCTGGACACTGGCTGACCCTCTATCAGGATTCTCCCTAGAGCTGGGTGCTACACCAGAGGAGCCAAAGGCTCCCATCCTGCTGAAATGACTTACAACGTGTGTGACTAGCAGGTGTCCTGTCCTAAGCCAGAAAGTAATGACACCAGTGGGCTGCAGGCACTCCCCCAGAAGCCTGAGCTTCCACTCCTCCCTGCTCAGCCTCCTGGGCCTCTCAGGTCTAGAGAGACTTGAGACATGGCAAAATTCAATTCTAAAACAACATTTTCTCCTGCCTGTGTTTACTCACATGCAGCCCTGGGACTGCTCATTCATCACTCAGCAAATGGCTGGTAACTGCTCTGTCCCTATGCCTGCACCAGGTGCCAAGGCTGAATTGGGAGCAAGATGGCTGTGGTCTTTGCACATTCCAGCACCTGCCAGCCTACCACCAGCGAGGGACCTCTAGGCTGGGAGTTGGAAGCCCACACGAAGTCCCCTCCAGCTCCATGGGGCAGAGGCTGTGCACTCTGCACTGAGAACCTCTGGTCACATGCCAGACCTCTGATTTAGCTTCCCAAGGCTGAGTACTACAAACTGGCTTGAAACAATAGGGCTTTATTCTCTCCCTGTTCTGGGAGTCTGACAACAAAGTGTCAGCAGGGCCACGCTCTCAAAAGTCTCCAGGGAAGGTGCCTCCTTGCCTCCTCTTTGGCTGCACATTGGGCAAACCCGGCCATCTCTTGACCCTGGCCAAGGGGTCCATGGTGTTCCTTGGATCACAGACACATCGCTCTAGTCTCTTTCATCACGTGGCCTTCTCTTCTTGTGGCTTCACATCCTCTTCCCTCTGTGTGTGTCCCTTCTCCTCATATAAGGACGCCAGTTGCACTGGACTAGGGGCCCACCCCACTCCAGTGTTACCTCATCTTAAGTAAATGAGATCTTCAAAGACCTTATTTTCAAATAAGTTCACGTTCCCAGGTTCTGGGGTTAGGACTTTAGCAGATCTTTTGGAGGGATATAATTCAATCCACAACAATCTCCACACCCAGCCAGTGATCTGATACCAATTCTCTATACTTCCCAGCATCTAAAAGCCCAAATGCTCCCCTCCAGCATCCTACAATTGCCCCTGTCTACAAACAGTCTGCTAACCAAAAACCCCCTCTTGGACAAGAGTCTGCAAGTCCAACCTCTCCAATGCACAAAACTGCAGAGCTTGTGTTACTGGAACCCAGCCACACTCCTGGTTTATGTCGTGCTGTCTGTGGCTGCATTTGAGATACAACAGCAGAGCTGAATGGTTGCAACAAAAACCTATGGCCCACAAAACCTAAAATATTTACCATCTGGCCCTTTTCAGCTGTAGAATTTTCACAGCCATGATCCGGAAGTACCTTCCAAGTGATCAAAGATAAATGGCGTCATCTGCTTCTGTTTCTGAATGTTCAGAGTCACTTTTCTCATCTCTAAAATAAGGATCAAAATACTCCCTCTCTCCTAGGGCTTTTGGGAAGGTGTTTAATGAGATAATGCATGTAAAGCATTAACTGTGGTGGATACACATAATAAGCATTCAGTAAATGTTAGCTATTATTACCACTATCATTTTTTCAACATTCTCAGAAAAATAAAGGACCAGAGGCAGGGGGAGAACCAGATCCCCACCTTCATTTGAGAATGTGCCTCTTCCTCGCTTGCGCTCCTTGGCCAGCAGCCAAAAGAGCAGGTGACTAGCCCCATTTTAAAGCTGGATGAAGTAAGGCCTGGTGAGGTTGAGGGTCTCGACTGGGCCTGCCATGCAGCAGAAACAGGTCTGCAGTCGTGACCCCTACCCCAACCCCCTCCACATACACCTTTCCTGCCAGTTCTGTTCCTCATGTGCACCGGGCAGTGAACAGCCAGGGTCCCACAGGCCCCCTGCTCCCCGGCACCTCCCTGCTATCTCTCAGTGTCAAGGCTGATTGCTTCCATGCAATCTGAATTAATCTCATGCTTCAGGTGGAGCTTGGCTAATCAGGGGAGACAAGAAGCCGAAGTGGGTGCAATCAAATTAACAACACCACAGCACCTCTGTCTCTTTAAGACAGAGAAAAACAAAGCAGGCACCAGAAGGTACCCCGCCTCCCAGCCTTTCCCAGGAGAAGCCTGGAGATGCTGCCACTGAGGCCAAGCAAAGAGCTTCTCCCACCCGCCCTGCCCGACCTCCCCACCCCACGTGCCATCAATGCCCCTTTATGGTACCTTATCTCACAGGGACAAACAGGACTGCAGTTCTTGTCAGGGGCTTGTTAACAAGCAGCAGAGACATCAGCCTTGGGGGGGAAGGAGGGGCCCACTTACCTCCCATGGGCACATGTAATCCTTTCAAAACCAAAAGGAGATAGGAACCTCTGAGCAGGGCAGGATCCCTGGGTTTGCACAGCCCTCCAGAGGCTTCGGAGCACCTGCTGTTTCTTTAGAAATACCTCTCCCAGAGGACAAAGAAGAGGACATTCAGAAAAGCATTTTAGTATGCCCAAAGCATCTTTTTAAATGAAAAACCCCATGAGATTCTTGGAAAGATTTCAGTTAGACTTTCAGAAGAACTTCCTTAAAAAAGTAGCCTCTTCTTTGGGAGTGGTGAAGAGCACCATAACTTTGCTGTCCTTCTTCCAATCCTGCTGGCTTTGGAGTGTCATGTCTGTGGCAAGGGAGGGCGCAGAGGGCATCTACTAGTGTTGGTATAGAAAAGGGATCATCCAGCACTATGGACCTTCCCTCTGACCATGTGTGAGAATCTGCTAGGGGTGGTGGTGGCTCCTGAGTAATACAGATGCCCACGCCCCACTCTGGACCTTTTAAATCAGAGCCACAGAGCAGGTGGAGTCTACACAATAATAGTTTTCTAAAAGCTTCCCAGGTGGTTCTAATGTCAGCCAGGCCTGAGACCCTCTTCCCCTAGACCACCCACCCAGGCTAGTCTGGAAGAGCAGATTAGCCTAAACTAATGGACCCCTGGTTCCCAATCTTCTTTCCTCCAAAGTAGGGTGTGTTTCTCTCCAGAGAAGCTCTGCTCTTCGCCCTCCATCCCGAGCACCTACTTCGTTGTCCTCTGTCCTTCTCTGACATTTTCATTCTTATTCACGTTGTGGATGAGACCACAGATGCTCTGAGTCAGGTCCTGATTCTGCCACTTACTAGTGACTGACTCAGCCTCAGTTTCTCCATGAGTAAAGTAGACATAAAAATAGGGCTGTTGTGAGGATTACGGGATTTAATGCTTGTATGGGAACTCAGATCAGTGCCTGGCACATAGTAAGCCCTCAGTAAAGTAATAAAGTATGTGATTATTGATTCTTACAGCAATGCCAAGGAATGGGGGAAGCCATGCCCCAGGCTTCCTTGTGGAAGGCAGCTCCAGGCTGCTTTAACATTTTGTCAGCCAGTGGCGTCCTCATCCTATTTCCTTCACATTCTCTTTCCCACACATACTGCTGTCCTTTGGGTATTCATAACTGAATCTTCCTTCCCTGGTGACTTAGGGACTTGTCAGAAACACCAGCTGAGCTCCAATCACAGGAGGAAGAGAGGGAGGGAGGCAGAGACAAAGAAGACCAGGCTCATCATGCCCCCAACTCCCGTCCCCAGCCTCAGCCTGCCCAGGACTATCCTCTCCCACTCTCCCAACCTACTCCAGTTTTCATCTTCCTTCAGCAGCCCCCATCCCCGAATCTATACATGGTGGGAGGGTGAAAAAACAACCAGGCAGAAGAAGGGTGGAATAAAGCAAAAAAGAGAGTGCTGGAGAATTGTCACTCAGTAGCTGTGTGACCTTACACAAATCATTTAATGTCTCTGAGCTTCCATTTCCTCTTTGGTAATGTGGGGGATAATAGACCCTATGCTACTGCCTTAACAAGAATGGAGCTCCAGGCAAAGGCCCACCCCAGCTGATGGCGTGAAAACCCAGAGGGAGGGGGAAGTTGGGCGAGCTAAGGAGGGGCTGCATAAGTGCAGAGTTTGTAATGCCCACAGTGGGGTCTGGGACCATAGAACCCCACCTCCAGGCCTAGGGTTGGTAGGAAAGTGTGCAGATGCTGGGGTGAGTAAGGCAGCAGAGCTGTCTCATGGTGTGTTAAAAATCTATCAGCCTCTCACATCAAATTAAAATGTAAATAGCAGCTGGTCTGGGCAGGACCTTGAGGGTGACAGGAGCCGGCCTGTGAGTAATTTCACAAACGGGAACCGGTTACATCAGATTCTGACAACTGTCTTGTTTCTGAAATTGATTTCCTCCCCTCTGCTTGCTGCCCCAGAAGGGCCCTAGAGCAAGGGGACGGGTGATTCCTCTCGGCCCAGCTGCCTTTCTCCTCTCCCTGACACAGGCCAATAAGACCCTGCCAGACCAGTGGCAGGAAATCTGGAACCTCCCCACCGCTATAAGGCCCTGGCCTGAGTCCCAGCAGCTCAGCGCAGCTGTTCCCTGCCCTGGAGTGAGTCTAACTGTGGACCAGGGCAGGCTGCTCCTGTGTGCCGGAGGGAGGAAATGAACGCATTGGTGCTTGGGAGTGCTCTTTCTTTCCACAACTACATGCTGCATCCTGGAACAGGGGATGCTTCTGTCCTGGAAAGTCACACAGTCAGACACAAGGAGACAGGGACACTGCAATAGGACCTGTGTATGCAGAGGATGCCCCCACAAGAGAGGCAACCGCATGCAATGGGGAGTGTCAGGGAAGGGTCCTGGAAGTCATCAGGAAGCCTCTTTGGCCTCTGCCAGAGTTGGCCCCAACTTGGCCACTTTTAGTGCCAGGCACGATAGCAGGCACTGCTGGGACTGGGCAACTTTGAATGAGCCTAGGTCAGAGAAGACCTCCTCCCCACCTTAAGGGGCTGTACTGGAAGGCCCTATGGATTGGGAGCAGCTCACCCACACCCCTGTACCCAGCCCCTCCTTGCTCCCAAGTCCCCAGAATATCTCCCCTGTACCCCTCTTTAGAGAGAAATCAGATTTCCCTGGCTATTAATTGAGTAACCTTGTAGGGAGGCAGAGGAGTTGTGTATTAAAGCCTCCTGAGGGTGGCACCTGTAGCTCAAGCGGCTAGGGCACCAGCCACATACACAGGAGCTGGTGGGTTCGAATCCGGCCCAGGCCTGTCAAACAGTGACAACTACAACCGAAAAATAGCCGGGTGTTGTGGCGGGCAGCTGTAATCCAGCTACTTGGGAGCCTGAGGCAAAAGAATCACTTCAGCCCAGGAGTTGGAGGTTGCTGTGAGCTTTGACGCCACAGCACTCTACCCAGGGCGATAGCTTGAGCCTCTGTCTCAAAAAAAAAAAAAAAGCCTCCCATGTTCTATCAGAGCAGGGTGCTGTTCTTGTGGCTGTCATTAGCATTGGTCACACAGACTCAGCCCTGTGCATGCAATCCCTCCTCCTCCCCACTCTCCTGCCAGTGCCCCCAAAGCTACCATCCCTGCTACCCACTCAGGCCACAGCTTTTTTGCTGACAGCCAAATTCCATTCCCCAAAGCTAGAGATTGTGCACAAAGGTGGCACAGATGGACGGATGGCCAGAGCGAGAACCACTCTCTGGAAGTCTGTTATCTCATTTGAAAAATGGGGAAAAAGATTTAACTTCTCATGGTGAGGTGTTGGGAGGAATCACTGAACAATATGCCAAGAGACACAGCATCCACTCTGTGCCCTGTGCCGCCATGGGCACGCAGGAAGCCAAAGAGCTCCGTCGAGAAACACCTGGGAAACGTACGCATCCAGGTTAAAGGGTTCTCCTAAATCAGCACTCCTATCCATCTTATTCCCAGCCCAAATTTCTCATTTGGATTAACACATATTTTGAATACAAAAAAACAGAATTGTTAGCTTCTTACTTTATTTTGTTTATCACTGATCATTGGTTCAATAAAATGACTTTAAAACTAAATTATATATATAACATATTATATAGTTATAAATAATTAAATATATTATATAATATATTATTCGTTAATTATATAAAATATAATATATTTATAGTAATAAATTATTGTAATTTTATTATTTATTAATTATTTTATTTATATGTTATAATTATTTAATATATTTATACATTATATATTATACATAATATATATTAGATATCTATTATATATTATATATATAAAGGGACAGAGGCTTTGGAGCCGGGAAATAACAATAGGGCCTACCTCTGCTAAGTTCATCTATGTGAGTACTTAGAATACTGCCAGCACCTGGTAAGCTCTCGATAAAAGGGGAATTATAGAAGTGTGTGTGTGTGTAGAGGAAGCGTGCACTTAGGTACTAAGTAAGGGTGTGGGGAGATGTGTATCAAACAGCCACATCAGGGATTGGCATGAAAGTGACAGTTACATCAGGTTGTTTGTATATGGTGCCATGTGTGGGTTTATGGTAAGGATGTCAGAGCAGGGGCTGTGAGGGTGACTGTACTTATGACTATCTATTGGAGTGTGTTTCTCATTGTGTGTGTGCGTGTGTGTGTGTGTGTGAGAGAGAGAGAAAGAGAGAGAGACAGGGTCAGGATTCGTAGCATCTCCCTAGGGAATCCTTGGGGTCTGCCTTCAACCCAGAAATCCCTGCATTGTCCAGCTGCCCCCCAGGCAGGGAGGGTCCAGGTGTGTTATCACTGCAATTTGGTGAACCAGGGAGGCCTTGCAGGCCAGAGCAAGGGGCAAGAGGAGGGGGAGGAACTGGGAGAGTGGATAGGGCAGGCCCTGGGTGTCCCTCTATTAGGGAGCTGCCTCATTAAGCCCAGCTGCACAGCGGCCAGGAGGGCTGTGCCATAAGTCATCTGGTCCCTAGAGGCTGTAGGCAGAGCCCACAGGAAGGGCAGAGTGGCAGAGTCTCTGTTCTGGCAGGAAGACTGTGTAGGGCAGGGAAGAGAGGGGAAAAGGATTCCCTGCTTCCTGCCCAGGATTGAAGTACTCTGAGTCTTGGAATCATTTTGCAAAGCAGTGAGCCAGGTTCCCAGACCATCCTTCCTTCTCTCCTGAGACTCAGATGTCCCAGGGTCCCAGATGCAGGCCTAGTTTGACTCTAACTCTGCTGTGTTCCTGGTGCCAGAGCTCACTGCCTCCCGCTGCATCCCTTTCCCTAAATAGCCAAGACTACTAGAGAATTCCTTCTCAGGCCAATTGGGAGGCCTGCCTTGCCCCTTTGTAGTATGTGTCCCTTGTTCCCTGTGGGTTACTAATTCCCAGTTGTCCGCAGGGTTTGCCGTCGGCCCCATCTTCCTGGTTACAACCCAGCTTCTCAGTGTCCTCCATCATATGGGTAACCTGACCTTATAATCATTAGTCCCAAAGAGTTAGAAAATCTTTCTAGCAGTGAAGTCTCCACACCCGGCGTGCGTAGTACAGCTCTGTGTCGGGTCACCCTCTCTGGTCCTCCTTTGAGATGACCTGCTGCTTACTAGCAATGTGACCACAGAGCCTCAGTGTCTTCACTCATGAAAAAAAGGGTCTGTACAGGTGATCTCTGCCAGTGCCTTCCAGTAGACACAGAACATAGGCCATAAAAACACTAATAATTTTAAACCTTCTAGTTGTCACATTTAGAAAAGTAAAAAAAAAAAAAAAAAAAAGATGAGATTAACTATAATATATTTTAACTTGATGTGTCTAAAATATTGACGTGTAATCCATATAAAATTTGAGATATTTTACACTGTTTTCTTCTTACATTTTTGAAATCCACTGTGTATTTTATACTTACACACATCTCAGTTTGGACTGGCCATATTTTAAGTACCCAGTAGCCACATGGAACTGTTGTGCCCAGATCTCGAAATCCCCCACAAAGACAACCAGGGAGCTGAGTCTGATGCAAAAGCAAAAGGGTCTTTCATTGCAAGCTCGAGCTTGGGCTCCCGGAGACTCCGCTGCAACGGATCTGAGCCAGGAGCCTCGAGCTCTGGAGCAGGGGGTTCTCATGGTCTGGCAGAGCAGGTGGGCGTGCAAAGCTTGAAACAAAGGGGGCGCTTCTGGATTGGTGGGCAGTTGTCTCATGATTTCGAAGAATTGCCTGGGCTTGCCTGGGCTTGTCTGGAAAGTGAAACTTACTGAGTGAAATGGCGGGGAAAGCAAAACTTTACTCCTAAGATGGCTCTGGTCTGGTTCTTTCAGAACTCGTGGCTACATCTTTAGCAAGTCAGGTCTTTATCTGAGCTGTATGATGCAGTATTCCATGGTACTGTGGAATAGCCTGGCAGGTGACATCTTAAGCCAGCAACTTGGTGCACATACTTCTATCCTGGGGGCGTGGAAAACTTGGGGCAGGAATGCAACCCAGGGTTCTTGAGCAGCAGATGTGTGGCAGGCACTTTACAGACAGCAGAACCTCTGTAAGTTGACTATAACAAGGGACTATAACAAACTGGTCAACATCCAGAGGTGGTCAACGTAAGAAGCTTCCATTGAGTACATGTGGCGCATGTCCAGTCTATGAAGATTAGGTCAACGTAAGGAGGTGATCAATGGAGGGAGGTGGCCAACTATGGAGGTTCCACTGCATATGGACTCACCTTGTCCTCACAGCTGCTCCACGGAGCCCAGAGAAATTGACTTTAATGTGTTGAAGGCCATGTAGCTGGTAGTGACCGAAGCAGAGCTCAGGCCTGCCTGGCTCCCAAGCCCCCAAGCCTTCTCTCCTGTTCTACAAAGAGGGGCTCCCTGAACTAGGCCTGAGCTACAGGGCTGTGAGGAGAGCCTTGGGTGGTGCTGTGTGGTGCTTGTTGCCATAATAAACATCCAGCTTGTTGCCAGGGAGGGGTAAAGGGATCCCACCCCAGGCCCCAGGTTACCACACACAGCAGTGCTGGGGGGGGGGGGCAAGGATCTCTGGGGACCCTGCTTTCTCTGCATACATGTCTCTCTCTCTGAAGACTGGAAAGATAAGTTCCCTGAATGCACAGGTATGGGATACGCAGGTTGTGACTGCTCAAAGGCATACGGCCTAAAAGGCAGGTGGGGTCTAAAAGTTGGTTTATGCTCCACTGGCCAAGCCGTGGCTCCTGGCCAGGCTGCATATGGGGGATGGAGGTACCTGTGTAATTCACACACAGGCCCTGGACAGGCAGGTGTGGGCCTACCTGAGAGGTATGCTAGACCTCTTACATTCTCCTTCCAAAAGAAGACTCTTCCTTTTCCCCTTTGTCCTTCCTCAGACTCCAACCTGCACTGAGGCTCGACCCTGTCCTGATCCCCTTTTTTACATACACACGTGCACACACACACACACACACACACACGCTCCTCTGTGGCTTCAGTAGCAGGCTCTAAAGAACAGGACTGATCTTCCCCAGGAAGACCCCAGGGCCCAACCCACAGGAGATCCAGGCCCCAGTCCTCTGAGCATCCATCGTAAGGAGAGAAGGAACAGCCTAAGTGCCCCTCCACCCCCCGCCAAGCCCAAGCATTTCAATCCTCCAGTAAAAATTGGAGGCACCTGCAATGCAAGGCCCTGACTTGTTGATGTAAAATCTTACTCTATATTCCACCCAGGTTTATACGAGTGAATTATGCAAATCTTTGATGGAAAAATATTCCTCCACACATCCTTGAGAATGTAAAACCTTAGTCAATAATTCATACTCGGATATCTCTGACTGCAGGCTTTTTCTTCATTATAACTTGCACCTTGTTATTTGTTTTCGCATTTTATTGTATATCCTAGTGTAATGCTGTGCATTATAAAATTTATCTGCTTCATTATTTGATGAGCTGGGGCTGGGGAATGTGCTGAGAGGCTGGTGCAGAGGCCTGGGGCCAGGGCTGTCCTCAACATCAACTCCTGCATGACAAGGCGACAGCAGCGGAGGTGGCTGTTGTGTGGTGTGCAGCCCCATCTACCTGTCCTTTATTCAGAGACTTATTTGTCCATAAAAGTCAGATGTCCCTGGAGAGTTTTCGGGGAAGAACTTTGTCTGAGCAGGTCTGTAGGATGGGAGGAGAAAGAACCTCTGAGGATGCTGGGAAGAGAGAGGCCGGAGGACCAGCCCCTGAAAGAGAGCAGAGATGGGTGCTGGGCTGGGGCGGGGAAAGAGAGGGGACAGAAAAGCCCCTTTAGGCACGATTGCCCAGGCAGTCCAGGGACGGGGCTGGGATGAGCCGGGTGCTACTCTGCAGAGTTCAATGTGAGGAGGGGGTGTCAGAGCCTTACAGCCAAGAAGAGCCCCTCTCCACTGGTGTTCTCCAGGATGGCTCCTGGGTACCCCTCCTGAGACAAGGGCCCCCTGGGGACCTGTACTCTTAAGAGGCAAGTTTTCCCAGAAAGGGGGTGAGGGGAAGAGAAGGCCCGGGACAGGCCTCAGTGGCATCTGCCTATTTACCTTCCTGGACCCAGCCCCCATCTTGCTGTCTCTGAGCTTTGGCTCAGTCGGGGTCCACTGCCTGGGGGGCTCCCCAGGCAGTTCTCCCCATTCAAGTCCTACCATGGCAAGAGCTGTGCAGCCCTCCTAGCAGAGGACTTACCACCCTGGGCTGAATCGCCCATGTGGAGGCCTCTTCTCACCTCTAGAGTGACACTCCCTGAGATCAAAGGCCACATCTGTCTTGTTCACTGTCAGCTCCAGAACCCAGGACTAGACCCAGCATGCAGTAGGTCTTAATGATGCTCATTGAATGGGCAGACTGTGCCTCTCCACTTGCTCCTCAGTCAAAGTTAATTTCTCCTAATGCTCCATGACACATTCATCAGATTTTCTCACGTTCATGTTGCCCACGCAGAGAGATCTACCTTCCTCCCCCACCTCCAGGAGGCCGGACCATGTGCTATTGTCATGTGAAACCCCCTAGCCAGGCACAGAGCCTCGTGATGGCACAAATGCCCTATGTGTGTTCATCCAGGTGCCCCCAGACCACCTTTCCCCTGTCCGTCCCTTCCTGCTGCTGCTGACCAAGGTGCTAAGACCCAAGGAGCAGTCTCCTGATAATCAGCCAGGGCTTGGCCATTTCATGGTGATCTTCTCAGGTCAGCAGTGGTGGGGAGGAGCAGATCCATTAGTGTGCTGTATGGCAGTCTTTATTTTTTTTATTTATTTTTTTTTTTTTGAGACAGAGTCTCACTATGTCGCCCTTGGTGCCACGGCGTCACCACTCACAGCAACCTCAAACTCTTGGGCTTAAGCGATTCTCTTGCCTCTGCCTGCCAAGTAGTTGGGGCTACAGGCATGCTACAATGCCCGGCTATTTTTTGTTGCAGTTGTCGTTGTTGTTTAGCATGCCTGGGCCAGGCTCTAACCACCAGCCTCAGTATATGTGGCTGGCGCCCTACTCACTGAGCTACGGGCGCCGAGCCCTGTATGACGATCTTATTGCAGTGGTACAGCCAAGGATTTTCTGCTGTATTTAGTTTGAAGGAATGGAGAGGACAAACACACCTCCTCAATAGACAAGGCAGAGTCCTGGTGCTTTAGAGCAGTGTTCTTAACCTGTGGTCCAGAGACCTCCCCCCGCCCCAGAAGATCCAGAGATCTGATTTGCAGGCAGGTCTGTGGATTTGGGTGGGTGAAGAAATTCACAACCTTTTTTCACTAACCTCTAAGTGAAAATGAGTATTTCCTTCCATTCTGAATATAACCAGCAGAGCACAGCAATAGCAGCAGTGCTCGTGACTGTCACCAACAGAAACCTACAGATGTGTTTGTATCCTATCACCGTCACTGCAGATATCTCGAAATATCACTTAGGCTCACCACTATTACAAGATCATGGTGACACAGACAGTAATTATGAGACCTACCAGTAGATCTTAGTTCACAGAGACTAGTACAGAACACATATTGACATGTGATATATAATACTAGAAGTTTGCTTTTTTATGTTTTTAATATTTGCATAACTGTATTTCAATGTAACTGGTTTCTTTTATAATTCTATATATAGTATACATGTAAAAATGTCTGAAACCAGTCTGCTGGCCTCCCCAGAGGGATCCAGGTCATGTAAGAAGCCCTGGTGAAGAGGGGTTCCCCATACTCTGCCCCCATCCTGATCAGCTGAGTGGGGCTTCTGCATGGGCACATGCGCCTCCCCCAGGCTGGCCAACAGACCCTCACTGGACTCCTTCATCTCCCCAGTCCCAGCCATGATCACCTCCCACCCCAACACCACCATTGCCATCAAAGGCCACGCCAAAGAGCTGAACTGCACGGCACGGGGTGAGCGGCCCATCATCATCCGCTGGGAGAAGGGGGACACCGTCATTGACCCTGACCGTGTCATGCGGTATGCCATTGCCACCAAGGACAGTGGTGACGAGGTTGTCTCCACACTGAAGGTGAGCATAGTTCCCAAGGATCCCAACTCTCAGAGAGTAAGGATCCCACAACTATTATGTCTGCTTCCAAAGGAAGGAATGGGGAGTCTGGGAGCCCCTTCCTGTACCCCAAAATGCATTTTACCCTCCTCTTCTACCTATTTCCCTTCTCCAGCTAGGCATCTTTGCCTCAGAACTTCACCATATCCTTTCTAACAACCCCACAGCCTTCAAATATGGGTTCCTCAGCCCCTCCTTCATTCTGGAAAACTTGGGCTCCATTCTCCCTTAGAGACCCCTCAGCCCCTCCCTCCCTTCTGGGACCATCAGCCTCTCCCTACACAGGCCACTCAACCCCAGCCCTCCTGGGCCCCTTAACCCCTCTCTGCATGGACCCTCCACACTTATATCTTTGGAACCCTCTGGGAAGAGAAGCCCTTGACACAGCCCCTGTGGGTCCCCCTCCCAGAACAAGATGGCCTTGCTGATGCCCCAGGAGTGGCCCCTTCAGCTGACAAGATCTAAAAGACTCTCCCCATTTCCTCCTTCTCCTGCCCCTGCTGCTGGTCTCCCAGCTCAAGCCGGCTGACCGTGGGGACTCTGTGTTCTTCAGCTGCCACGCCATCAACTCTTACGGGGAGGACCGGGGCTTGATCCAGCTCACTGTGCAAGGTAACTTCACCTGCCCCAGGTTCCAGCCTGCTCCCCCAGGCTGGGGGCCCATGGCCAACTCCTATCAAAGGGCAGAGGGTATGGCCCACACTACAGGGGAGGATGGCAGAATGTACCTTTCTGGGGAAAAGGCTCCCTCCTGCCCAGAGTGGGGAGGTAGGACTGTCCAGGAACACTTCAGGGGTTTGCCATGGCTGCAGCCTCTAGAGCAGTGGTTCTCAACTTTCCTAATGCTGAGACCCTTTAATACAGTTCCTGTGGATCGTGACCCACAGGTTGAGAACTGCTGCAAGAGTCCATTGTCAGTTCGGAGGAGAGGTGAGGGAGTCAGGTCCCTAGACCCAGACCCCTGGAGGAGGTGTGGGTGGAAGGGAGGGTTATGCTGGGAAAGTCGGGAGCTCTGCAGCAGGAGAAGAGCAGGCCATCAGCTCTGAGGACTCCCTATAGAAGGACTATCCTCCCTAGGCCAAGCAAGAGAGGGCAGGAAGGTAGGAGACCAATCCAGGCCTCCTCAGCCTCCTCTGCCCCCACCCTGCTTAAACCCTAAGGTGCCAGATCCTTGACCACAGGTGACTCCAGCCCCCAGGGGTAGGCAGAGGCTAAGCTCCCCACTGTCATCCTCATCTTTGCCCCCTCTCCCACTTTATCCCAGAGCCCCCCGACCCACCCGAGCTGGAGATTCGGGAGGTGAAGGCCCGGAGCATGAACCTGCGCTGGACCCAGAGATTCGACGGGAACAGCATCATCACCGGCTTTGACATTGAATACAAGAACAAATCCGGTAGGTGCTGGGGCAGGAGGATAAGGGCATAGCCTTCCGTAGTACCTTGTGCCACAAGCCCTGCCTATGCACCTCTGGTGGAACAGCCCCTAGAGCTGCAGGGATGCCATCTAAGGCAGACACACAGCACCCACCACTGCGCAAGCACCTGTGGCTTCCAAAGGGAGGGACATTGGTCACCCCAGTAGCAGATGGAGGGCCCCTGGTTGATGGGGAGGGGTGTCTTTCTGAGACTCCCTGGTCTAGGGTCCTCAAGGGTGATCTGATTTAAAGCAATCTAAAGGCGCTGGGCTGCGGCTGCTCTGTGGGGTCAGAGGCATGGGGTTTGACCTGGTCATCTAGGCATGCCCACCTGGGGATAAGGTGATGAGTGGCAGCCAGGAAGTTAGTCTTTTCCAAGAATGCGTTGCTTTGTAGATGAGAGGCCCTAGAAAGCTTGGATGTAAGTTTCCTCCTCCTCGAGCCACTCCTGGAACCATCCTGTCAGCCCCCCGCCCTGTCAGCCCCCCTCCGACTCCTGTGTAGCACTACAGGGAGGGAGGGCAGTGGGCACCCAGCATCTGGGGAGACAGTGCTGGGCACCGCGGTCAGGGGGCACAAATGGCAAGGAGGGGACCTCCGGGGGACCAGAGGGCACCTGGGTGACTTCAACATAGGAGTCAGAAGAAAATCAACTTCCCATTCCAGATCCTCCTCTTCCTTTTGAATTCAATACCATAAGCCTATATCAGCATCTCAAAATAACTTAAAAAATACAACACGGAAGAGAGTGGAGAAGTCAGCCCTCCCTTGCCCCTTCCCCCTGCTAGCTCAACTCATCTTTTGGGTCTTCCCTCAGATCTGACTTTTGTCTTCTCCTGACACCTTCCAGACCCTTCTCCATTTGGCACAGCACATGGCCACTGGCTGGCTGGCCTTGTCTCTCAGTCACCCTAGTCCTGTTCTGTGTGGTATTCCCAGCACCTGCATGGGCCCTGGCCACAGGGCGATGCTCAACAAATGGCTGTGAGTGGGCTGCAGGGAGACCCTTCAGAGTAAAGCTCTGAGCAGCAGTCACCCCTTGAGAAGCAGCTCCACCCAGGGCACTGGCCCAGTCACCTTTGATTCCATTTCTATGAATAAGCCCCGCCTTCAGACGCTTCTGGCCTAGATGCAGTCAACTACCCAAGACTACAACCTGAGAACAAAGGGGGGACTGCAGACTGAAAGGCAGATGCCCAGACTTCAGGGACCCCAGGAAGCTCAGGGACCTCAGGAACCTCAAGGACCTCAGGGACAGGGAAGGCACAGCCTAAGCAAGGACAAGGTACACTCCAGGAAGTGGCCTGTGGTCTAGCACAGGGCTTATACATACAATTCAAAGGCTACAAAAGTGCTCTTGGCAGGTTTGGGAGAAGGCCTCTAGGCTGAGCTTTCACTTTGTTGGGAAAGGTTGTCAAGAGCCACTAACAAGGTCTACATTCCCAGGGAGAGGCCTGAACAATGTGACACCTTAGAAAGGAGGATGGATGTGAGTGGAAGAAATCAGTGTCCAGGAGGTGTGCAAGGAAGCTGTGGCATCCTCAGCTGGGTGAGGTGGTGAGGGAAGGGCAGAGAAGCAGAGCACTGGTGGATTCCTCTCACACCCCACACCTCCCTGAGGCTGGGCAGCAGCTGCCCGGGAGCAACCGCAGGGGATGGGTCTGAAGGCCGACACCTTTGCAGATCAGCGTCTCCCTGCTAGGGGTGCAGCTGGGGCAGAAAGCAGATACCCAGGCTGTCGTCAAGCCCTTCCTCCTCTGCTCCTCATAGCCATCTCCCTGTCCCCCTTCCCAGGCTGCCCAGCTGCCCGCTCCTTCCACTGACCACTCTCTAATGTGTGGAAACCTCTCGGTGCTGCTCAGCAGGGTGACAATGGAGAGCAGTAGGGGAGGAGGGGCAGCAGGGACAATGCTATTCTCAGAGCACCTTCCCCCAGCTCCTTGGTCTCCCCTGCAGCGTGAGGAACTGCCACTGACTACCCCAGAGCTAGGAGCACCAGGGTGGTAGGGAAGGCACAGGGAAGGATAATTAAAGTTCAACCTCAAACTCCCCCTTCCACAAGGGCTTTGCACCTTCAAGCAAGTAAATGTCGGGACCCAGAGCACAGAGAAGGCATCTGGTCCTTTCCCCTACCTTTGGGTGGGACTGCTCCAAACAGCCCCCCCGCCCCCAGACAGGCACCTGTCACACCTGGGCATTGAGAAGCCCCTCGAGAACTGCAGTGCATGGTTAGCAGAGGCAGCAGGGCCCTGAGTACAGCACCACTTCCTTGTCTGTAAAGTGGGTCGGCAGCACCTGCCTCGTGGGATTGTTTGGAGGACTAAACAGAAACCATCTAGCACAGGGCTAGAGTAAACTTCCCATAAATGTACATTCCTCTCTCCCTTCTAACTCAAATACCTCATGCAGCAATTTATAGCCCTGTGGGACTCGCAGGCTGAAATATGTGTGTCTGTCAGTCAGCCACATGTACTGACTGCCAATATTTTTTTGCAGAATCATGCATCAGCCATGTGGTAGGGAAAGAAAAAGAAATCAGAGACAGAACGCTGCCCTGGGAGCTCACAGTGCAGTTGGAGAGAGAGCATACTCTGCACACACATGCATACACACACACACACACACACACACGCGCGCACGCATACTTTAGGAACCATTATGAAGCACTATCCTAGTAGATGTAACACAGACCAGATGATGAGAGAACTGGAAAGGGTATCCAAGGGAACAGAGGATGACTCACGGGAAGGAGGAGGGCTGCACAGGTGCGTGTGTGGTGGGTCTAAGCACACCTTCCTCCACCTGTGGAATGAGAGCCAGGCTCAAGCAGACTTGGGTTGACCAGGTGTCAGCACTGGAGACCTTTAGCAAGCGTATCTTTGGGCATCTCCTTATCCATAAAATGGAGAGGGTCGTACGTCATCCTCAGGGTGGTTGTAAGAATCAGGAGAGCGTGATGACACGTGTGGACAAGCCCGACACCAAGCCTAGCACATGGTAACCCCTCACAGTCCCTGTTCTATGTTCCCGCTCTTCCTCCCTCTCCCCCACCTTGGAGGACACCCATCCTGATGCTGGCCATCTGCTCCCCGCCTCCTTCTTTGCCCCAACTGTGCTTTTGCCAGGCTTTCTGCCATGTTGCTCATCATGCTAATTTTCCAAGGGAAATTACCAAGTCTGCCCTTTCTAAGCCATCCCACTCACGCTGACTTCTCCTGGCCCCAGGCAGCAGAGTAATAATACATGAATGCTGAATGATAAATAGCACCATCCACACGAATCTATCAGATGGCACTGTGCAGATTTAAAAATGCAGGTACCACATTTCGTCCCTGTTCTCCAAACAAGGAGCAGGGGTGGGTTCTTTGAGGATGACCCTCCAAGCCCATAAGGCCTCCTCCTGGCACAAGCTGGCGTGGGGGCTATGATGGCCACCACTGGGCGAACCGGCCTGCCATGGCATGGCGTGGCGTTCTGTGGGAGCTGGAGTGTGTCTGTGACAGGGACTGGCATTGAGATGTCGGGGGCTGTCACTGTGACGCAGAGAACTCTTCATGCTGCAGAGAGATTGCCGCAGGAGGCTCAGAGCCACGGTGCAAGGAGAAAATCAGAGATGCAGAATGGATTCCCGTCCCCAGCACAGGCAGCTAAATGCTCCAGATGTGGCTTTTCTCCAAGCTGCACCCCCTCCGCAGTGAAGATATCTCCTGAAAAACCAAAGCTGCTCAGTCCCCTCTCAGCAAGCAGCCCACAGAGCAGAAGGCACTGACATCTCCCAAGCCACTTCCTTATTTTTTTAAGAAGAATATTTTGCATCATAAACCCTTTGATGAAAAAAGGGAGAGAGCCCTTAATGAAATATGTTAATCTGGGTAAGCCAGGCTCATATGAAAGGGAATATTAAAAGAGACAACATTCGCCAAAGCCAGCTCTCTGAGAGAGCTGAAAAGGAAAGAGAAGAAAATAGGGCCCCTGATGTCAGCTTTTCAGGGTCAGGAGGATGGCAGTGATCAAGTTCAGAAAATCAGCTTGAAACCTCCAGATTTGACTTGGATGCATTACCCTAGGAGGGTTGTGGTGAGAGCTATTTTGTGCCAACATCAAAGATGATTTAGGAACACAAGGTCAAATGCACCTGCATACTACTAGCAAAAGTAAGAAAAAAGGGGCTGCTCCTTGAAATGCCCCCCGCTTTCCTGTGATTGGCAGCTGGGTGAGGCAAGGAGGGGACAAAGAGAACATGGTGACTCCAAAAAGTCAAAAGTAAAGAACAAAAGAAGTAGCTCTGATTTTGAACCAATAATAGATTTTAAGTGCCCAGCTCATGTGAAGTGGGGCAGGGGACCAAAGTCTTAGACATGGCTCCTGCCTTCAGGGAGGCTAGAATTTCCTTGGGCAGTTGCCACGGAAACAGTGAGCCTGTGCAAGCAGATGCCGATGCCACGGTCTCAAAGGGGCTGTGCACACTGTTAGACCTCAAAGGAGAAGGATGGAGAATAGTGAGGCTGGAAAGGTGAGCATGAGCCCAATGTTGCAGGGCCTGATTCAGGTTAGGAAATGGTGCCTTTATCCTAAGAGCAAGGAAGAATTATTAAAGAGTTTTATGCAAGGGAATGACAATATCAGATTTGTGTCTGGGGAAGACCACCTTCAGGACCAAGATAGAGTGCTTGGCCTAGGAGAGAAGTTCAGTCACATTTGTAGAAGGGACGATGGCTGTGGGGTGGAGAACAGTTGGAAGATGAAGGACATGAAGCAGACGCTGTGGGCCAGTGAGAGCGTCACTTCCTTGGTCCAAGTGAGGGATGACAGTGGCTGGACCTGGGGTGGAGACGGAGATGGAGAGAAATGAGGAGTTTTTTATTTTGTTTTGTTTTTTTAAATGTCTGATACTTTTTATTAAAATTCCAAAATATCAACTTTGGTTCAGAGTCATATCACAAAATTCTGTATCATGAGTATAACTGGTACTTAAATTAATGCCTCCTTCACATACCTGTGCTTTCATATTTGATATTAGTGCATGATTATAACCTCTATGGTATTTAAAGTAGATAAACACCCAAACAGCAAATAGGTTCCTGAGTGATAAGATTTGTACCTTAGGACAATAATTAATTATTTTAGGGTTAAGAAATATCTCAAAGCATGAGGGCAGTCTTATTTTTCTTGACCAGAAATGAGGAGTTTTGAGAGCTATGTGGGACACAAAAGCTACCAGACCTGAGGAGGAAAGATAGAGGGAAGGGTCACAAATAACACCTACACGTCTGACGCTCGTGGTGATGGTGGTGCCACAACAGAAGCCAGGGGGGAAGCTGGGTTGACAGGGTGTATGGTCAGGAGCTCTGTCTTGGACAGAGCTCTGTCTTGGACAGGTTGAGTTTGAGCTCAACATCCAAGAGGAGAGTCATCAAGTACATGGTTGGCTTTAAGGTCAAGAGTTGGAAGAAGCAGTCCAAGCTAAATACTAAATGTGTGGCTCAAGGAGTAGGGCGCCGGCCCCATAGACCGGAGGTGGCGGGTTGAAACCCGGCCCCAGCCAAAAACTGCAAAAAAAAAAAAAAAGAGAGAGAGAGAAGTGAAAAAAGCCAGTGTTTTATTAGGCAGTCCAGGGAAAAGTATTTCACGAAGGAAGAACACACCTGACAGGCCAAGTAGGTAATCGGGTTTGGTGGCAGGGAGGTCATCTAGACAGTGGACATATGGCAGTGGTGTCCCAGGAGGGCGGGAAGAGTAAATGGTGAGTCTTTCAATCACCCAGCGTGCACCCGGCACACCACAGGTGTAAATATCAGTGCTGCTTCTCCTCGGCCCCTCTATTTCCAGACACACTGCCTGGGTCTCTCCCTTCTGCCTGCACTCAGCAAACATGAATGCTCTGACTTGTGCTCACTCCCACTCTCCCACAAACACAGGCAAATCCAATGTGATTTGTGAGACAGCCCCAGCTCCCAGGGTGCCACAGACAGACGTGAGCACCTGCCTCCACGTAGCAAGCCCGTTCTGTCCCAAAGCCACAGAGAGCCTGCCTATTTGCGATTCTGGCTTAACCTGTCAGCTACAGAGTGACCCTCCAAGTGGTTGGGGTGTTTTATATGACAAGAAAAAAATAATGTGTTTCTGTGCATCAACAGCCTGCCATTTTGCTCCTTTGGCTCATGAAAGCAAAGAATTAAATGCAAACTACGCATCTGTGTCCTGCACAGATGCTGAGGCTGCATAGCTAAAACTAGTGTTTTCAAAAGAATCAAGACCCCATTAGCCAGAATCCAGGGGATCGGGATAGTGTCTTCTGGTAAACCAGTTCTCCTGATTTATCAGGCATTAGCTTGAAAAAATTTTTTTCTTCAAAATCTTTCTAGAATGTGCTGGCCTGCTGGCCTCATTCAGGAATTAAGCTGTAGTGAATACAGTTTAATCTTTTCTACTGAGAGTTTTTCAGGATACTGTACAGTGGATTTAAGAGGCATAGAAAATTAGACTGAATAGTGACATCCGGACATACCCTGGGAACATTTTTAAGGCCTACTATCAGCTGGTTTCCTTGTGCTTTGCCATTTTTTTTTTTTTTTTTTTTTCTTTTTAAAGTAAGGTGTCACAAAAGTGATTTGGTTGAGAATTCCGGGTTTGGAAGGTCCTGGCTGAGGTGCTGCTGTACCTGCACCCCCTCCCATTTCTCTCTGCATCCCCTAGTGGGTGCACTGCAAAAGTATATCCACTGAATGACTGGATTCCTCTGGAAACACAGGGTGCTCAGAGTCGGAGTATCCCTGAATGGTTCTTAGCTGGTATTTTCCACATTCTATAATGTTGCTAAACATTAGCCCTGAGATGGACTCCCATTCCCTCCGGGTAAATCATGAACTTGTTAATGTCTTTATTGGTCCTTGGCCCTAACAACTCAGAGCCCAATCTCCTGCTAGTGAAGGGACGAGGATAGATGTGGCTTGGGGACTCTGGTACTTGGTCCATTCACCAACCCCGACATGTAACACTCAAGTTCACCGCCTCACAAGTACACAGTAAAAGAAACACAAATGGAGAGAAGGAAAAGGGGGGGAAGACTTGGCTTCCTCCTTTGCACAGGGACCCATGGGTGGATGGGGTATCTTGTAAGTTAGAATGGGTCACTGATGTGATGAAAGACCCAGGAAAAAGGGCCCTGACCAGTCAGATCCTCAGGGATGGCTAGCAAATGGTGATCTTGGTGGGGGACCCTGGGAAACCTCTCATTTAACCCCTATCTGAAGTGTTAGCTCATAAGCTGGTCAGTGGCAGAAGGTCAGGCTTCTTCCAATCTGGAGCATCAAGGGATGGGCCCTTTACCCTCTGTGACATTGTTAAAGCCTGTACCCTCTTTCTTCAGTTTGGGCAGGCTGGACCCTGTGGGCATTTGAGTTGAGATTGGGATGGACTGGTGCTTGAGGCTGGGAAGAGGTCTTGGAGTTTGGCTGGCTGTGCTGTGACATGGGTGTCTTCTCTCCAGATTCCTGGGACTTTAAGCAGTCCACACGTAACATCTCCCCCACCATCAACCAGGCCAACATTGTGGACCTGCACCCCGCATCTGTGTACAGCATCCGCATGTACTCCTTCAACAAGATTGGCCGCAGCGAACCCAGCAAGGAGCTCACCGTCAGCACTGAGGAGGCTGGTGAGGACTGCCTGGCCTCCCCTACCCATGACCTTGGGAACCAGGGACCTCGGGAGCCCTCACCAACCCTGTCTATTGGCAGTGAGCTTGCAATTATAAGAAAGGAAGAGAGAGATTCCAAAGTATTTGTGTCTGCCTCTGGATCTCTGGAGGCTGTTCTGTCTGACCCTTGTCCAGGTGGGGGTCTAGATACTGGGCTTTGGGGAGCTGTCCATGGTACTGCCCCAATCCTCTTGTCACAGGCTGTCTGGAAAAGACACATCTGCAAAGAATGGAGTACTAGTCCCTGGACCATTTTCTGCAACCTTTGTCATGGAGTTTCCTTGGAACTTTAAACAAGATTTCTCTTGCTATATTTTCTTTTATTTGTTATTGTGAAATATACAATAATGCAAAAACATACATATAATGTGTATATACAGCTTTACAATCATTAAGTAATAACTAGTATAACCAACACTCCCTATCAACTCTCAGCATGCCAGGGGTCCTTTAAATACCCCTTCCTGAAGTAACCCCATCCCTCCCCTGAAGTAACCAGGATGCTGACCTTTGTGCTACTAGTTTTCTTGCTTTTCTTTTTTATACTGTCCCCACAATGTACGTGCAGAAAGCCCTATAATTTCATTTGGCCTGTTTTCCAATAGATTCATAAAATTACACTTCATATATTCTTCTGTGCCTTGCTTGTTTTGGTCAATATTATTTTTGCAAGCATCATTCCTGTCATGGGTATAATTATATCATTTGTGCACTTTCAATGTTGAATGATATTCTGTTATGTGGCTGGATTATAGTCTGTCTACTGTGAATGGACATAGGGATTGTTTATAGTTTGGGGCTACACCAAAACTACTACAATGACCGTTCTTGTATTTATATGCTAGTGCCCAGGTTCATGGGTTTCTTTAGGAGATATAAGCAGTTGTTGAATTACAGAGTCATCAGACAAACATATAATTCTACCTTTAACAAAACATGCCAGAATCTTTTGCAAAGTATTGTACCAGTTTGCTCTCCTGTGATCCGTGGATGAGAATTCCTGCTGCTAGAAGGAATTCCTTGCCTGAAGTAAACACTTGATACCACCAAACTTTAAAAAAAAACTTTTGCTGTCCTAGTGGACGGAGAGTAGTACTCGTCACTATTTACTTTATTTTCAGCAAATTATAGAGAATGAAGAGAAAATTGAAACCCTTGATAATGTCAGGGGAACTCAAAGTTTCTCTGCTACCCACATCTGAGTTTTTCTGCCCAGGAGTCCTCTAGCTCTGGAGGAAGGGGTGAGAACACAGACTTGACTCGAAATGTTGCTTCTTCCCCCTCTCCTCAGCTCCTGATGGGCCCCCCATGGATGTCACCTTGCAACCAGTGACTTCACAGAGCATCCAAGTAACCTGGAAGGTAAGTGAGGTCGAAAGCACCTCCCTAAAATGCTTTCTTACCTCCTCCCTCCTCAAGCTAAGAATGAAGCCCCCAGCAGGCTTGCTAGTCTCTGGTTGTATATAATGCCCTTGCCTGTGAGGTTTGAGGGGTATAAGGAGAACGGCATAAAGGACAGGTCCCCCTGCCAACCCCCACTCCCCTCTCTGCCCTGGTTCACTAATGGAACCTGTGCCTGGAGTGGGATGAAGAATCCGGCAGTGCCAAGAAGGGAAGATTGTTAACCTCACATGTTGTAATCAGGTTGGATATAGATTCAAGTTTGTGCAAAGTTCCTCCTCTCTAACAGCAAGATGAAAATACCTACCCTTCCTTCCTCTGAAGATGGGAGAGATGCAGAGAAAAGAAACCAGTATATGCTGCACTCATTTCTAAGGGGCAGAGACCTGTAAGATCTAGGGAGTGGCTGAAGCATCTGTCACTTAAGGAAAATCTTAGAGGAGATTCCACAGCTGGACAGGGAAACAGAGCAGAACAACCTTGAGCAGAACTAAGCATGCTTTCACGGGTAGCCCTGGCCCTGCTGCCATATCCCTCCATGGGCCCAGAAGGGCAATCCAGAAGCTTCCTTTTGCACTGCATCCTCCAGTCTCCATGTGCTTTCCTGTACACTGACTTAACTGATCCTCTCCTGGAGGAGATGTTCTCATCCCTATCAGAGGAGACCACAGCTGGGGGATAAACTGCCCACAGTCACTCAAGTAGAGAGGAGTAAGGCTTCAACGCAGTCTAGAGCCCTAGGCCGTCTTCCCTCGACAGCCCACTGCATGGGCTTCTGGAGCAGAGAGCATTCTTCCTGCCCATCCAATGTTCTTCCTGAAGGTTTCCCACCTCAACAATGGGACTTGGGGTGAGCTTTCCCATCTTCATTAGGAATCAATTGTCTAAGGTCATTTTCTGACCCTAACTCCTGATAGGAAAAGCCCAGGTACTTCAGAAAGGAAGACTTAAGAAGAAAGGAGATCCAGTGATGTTTCCCTGAGAAGACAATATTCTCTCTCTCTCTCACACACATTCTCTCTCTCTCACACACATTCTCTCTCTCTCTCTCTCTCTCTCTCTCTCTCTCTCTCTCTCTCTCACACACACACACACACACACACACACACACACACACACCAGCAGCAACAGCAGCAGCCTGGTTCTAACCACAAGGAAAGTGAGGCAGGGGCTGGACAATTGATCCTTCCTGGGGGCCCCAGCCTACCTAGTAAATATCTGGAGCCATGGTTCCCTCCAAGATTCAGAGCTGGGCGCCTGGGCTCTTCTCAGAAAGTGGGGTGAAGCCTGGGACCCAATCCCCAAGTCTTGCTGGTGTCCTGGCTCTGGACAGGTTTTCTAGGATTACTCCCAGGGAACTTAGGAGGTGCAGGCAGGGAAATGAATAAGTATATAAAATACTGAGATGTTTAGCTACAAAGCTCTGACCCAGAGGTTGATAAAAATTTAGAATCAGATTTATTTCTCCAAAGTCTCATAATGAAAAATAAAATTGATTAGAAAGTTAGAACTTCAGAATGAACCAGCCAGTCAATAAATTTGGGGCTGACTTCTCAGGGGATTTCTTTTTTTAATGCTGAGAAACAGATTAATGAAAAATAAAGATTCACTTGAAGATAAGTCACTTCATTTTAAGACTCTTTCTGCGAGATGGATCGCCCCTGCTTTAGGACATAAATTTGCAATCAGCCCTATTGATTTCTTAATGCTTCAGAGAAATATTAAGATTAATTTAAATCTTGAGTGTGTCTGTTGGGGGGGGATAGGGAAGGAGAGAAAGAGACAAGAGAAAAGAAAAATGAAGAGGAGGGAGGAAGGATCTGTTGAGATTTGTATAAATATGGAATATTATCATTATTAGACATGTATATATCAGGGTATGCCTGGATGACTGTCTAGGTCTTGGTTAGTATCTGTTGATGAGTAACGTGTACAGATGTGTATCATGGTGTAGAGAGCTCTGGGAAGTAGATAGGTGTGCCATAGTGATGTTTATATCAACATGCCTGAGGATGGATATGTGTACTTGTAATGTGAGATTAGCTATCAATGTAAAGACGAAGGTACCAGGCCCTTAAAGAGCTGTTCGTATCAATAGTAGGTGTCTGTGTGTGTGTGAGTGTGTGCAGACCCAAATACAGAAATTTGCCCACTTATAGACAAACAAGTGGGACTGCCCATGTGCAAAGAAAAACATTACTCAGGCAACAACAAAAAGTCAAGTCAATTAAACACATGCACGCACACCTATTTAGTGAGTTCAAAACAATTATGCTAAATTAAAAACTTCATTTTATTGAATTAACAGTGAGTTTAGAAATGCAGTTCATTTAAAACATTCATCAACTAAAAACAAAAATAACCAGTAAGGCTGTTTTACTAACTTAATTGTTTTTGATCTTACTATTTCTTAGTACAATAAAAGGTGTGCTTTTAAATTAACTTCATTGTTTTTAAAACCCTGATTCAAGCTGGTTTTAAATGCACTAGGGTGGGTGTTCTGTCTCAATTTATATATGGGCAGGCCCGGTCGTTAAAGGAGCCAGCTTCTATCTGGGAGTCTAAATGTGTCTGGGGGTAGGGAGGAGGTGTGCGGGTTAGGCTGTTTGCTTTGATGGCTCTGAACCTGTGTGTTCCTGGTTCTGGGCATGAGTAACCAAGATTGCGTGTGTATGTGTGTGGTCGTGTGTGAGCATGGCATGCGTCAGTACTTATGTGTCTGTTTTCTCTCTCAGGACATCTGTTTGTGTGTGTGTGTGTGTGTGTGTGTGTGTGGTGTGCACACGCACGTATATATGTGTCTATGTGTGTGGCTGGGTGTTCTCCAGTGTTCAAACCTGGAGTGAGAGTATATTTTCCAGCTGCATATGACAGTGGCTTTAGTTTTAGTGAAATACACATAACATGAAATTGACCATTTTCATCATGTTTAAATGTGCAGTGGAGTGGCGGGAAGCCACTCACAATGTTGTGTCCCCATCACCATCGCCCATTCCTGGAACTTTTTCATCACCCCAAACTGAAACTCTGTAACCCATAAAATGTGAACTGCCCATGTCCCCTCCTCCCAGCTCCTGGAAATTTCTATTCTACCTTCTGTCTCTGTGAATTTGCCTTTTCTAGATATAAGTGGAATCATCCGATATCTGTCCTCTTAGGTTCTGGTTTATTTCACCTTCCAGCTGTCTTCTAGGTTCATTTGAGTTGTAACATAGTCAGAATTTGATTCTTTTGGTGGTGCCTGTAGCTCAGTGGGTAGGGCATCAGCCACATACACCCAAGCTGGTAGGTTCGAGCCTGGCCAAGGACGGCTAAATAACAATGACAACTGCAACAACAATAAAAAAAATAGCCAGGGCGTTGTGGCAGGTGCCTGTAGTCCCAGCTACTTGGGAGGCTGAGGCAAGAGAATTACTTGAGCTCAGGAGTTTGAGGTTGTTGTGAGCTATGATGCTACAGCACTCTACCAAGAGTGACAGCTTAAGACTCTGTCTCAAAAAAAAAAAAAAAAAAAAAAAGAATTTTGTTCTTTTCATGGCTGAATAATATTTTACATTTGGCTATTTCATATTTTGTTTAGCCATTCATTTCTTGATGGACACTTGGGTTGCTTCCACCTTTGGCTATTCTTAATAATGCTGCTGTGAACATGGGTATCCAGGTATCTGTTAGAGTCCCTGAGTTCAGTTCTTTTGGGGCATATGCCTCGGAGTGGAACTGGTGGATGATCTGATAATTCTGTTTAACTTTTTGAGAAACCACCAAAATGTTTTCCACACTAGCTGCACCACCTTACAATCCCACCAGCAATGTGCAAGTGTTCCGATTTCTGCACATCTTCAATAACACTTATTTTCTGTTATTTTTCTAGTAGCCATTCTAATGGATGTGAAGTGGTATCTCAGGACTGTTTTTATGCAAACTAATTGTTCACCTTCCTCTCCATCTGATTACTTCGTGCCTGATGCTCCATATTTCCCAAGCCCCAGACCCCATTGCCAGTGACATTCCTGGTCATTCACTCAGCCATCCATTCATACACAGTGTGGGCCTGCCATGCTGGGCCCTCCTCGAGACACTGAGGGCACAGCAGTACCCAAAGCAGACAATGCTTCTTGTCCTCATGGTGATTACATTCTAACAAGGTCAAGTTAGGTGGTCAACTGCATAAGTAAAAAATGTGGAGTGTCAGATGATGTTAAGTTCTGTGGTGGAAAATTAACCTGAAAGAGAAATGTAGAGCTGGAGAGAGGCAGGGAGCCATCTTATGTAAGGAGCTAAGGAAGGATTCGTTAAGAAGGGGGTGTCCCAATAAGGATGCACAGGGCAAGAAGGCGAACAGCATTGCTATCCTGGGAAGCAGTGACCCGGGATGTGGGTACGCCTGGTGTGAACAGCACCGGCCAGTGTGCTGTAGTGTTGGAGACTTTGGCTTTCAGTCTGAGCAAGATGGGGGCCTTTGAAGGGTTGAGAGCAGAGGAGTGGCATGAGCTGACGTTGGTCTTCACAGCATTATCTCACAGCTCACCTGTGTCTTTGTCCCTGCCCCTCCACTGTGCTCACAGGCGCCCAAGAAGGAGCTGCAGAATGGTGTCATCCGGGGCTACCAGATTGGCTACAGGGAGAACAGCCCTGGCAGCAACGGGCAGTACAGCATCGTAGAGATGAAGGCCACTGGTGACAGTGAGGTCTACACCCTGGACAACCTCAAGAAGTTTGCCCAGTATGGGGTGGTGGTCCAGGCCTTCAATAGGGCTGGCACAGGGCCCTCATCCAGCGAGATCAATGCCACCACCCTGGAGGATGGTGAGGGCTCCCGCAGCAGGGAGGGGGTAGAGACCCCAGGCCTGGGCACAGCCAGGACCACCAAGGAGGGCCTGTGGGTCCTTCTTCTCGTGTCTGGGCCCCATCTTGGCATGGGTACACACAGGCTCCCTGGGTCTCTTCCATCTCCTCTTGACCTTTGGATCCTCAGGGGATGTTTGGTGAACTCAGCACCCGGGCCTCTTAGTCCATCAGCTGTCTGTCCCTCACCTGCGGATGCCCTGTCCCTCAGTCCATCTGTTGACCTGTTGGCCTATCTGAGAACTTGTCTGTCCGCCTGTGTCTCTCCATCCATGCTTCTCCCCTGCCTTTTCTTCCTGCCTTCTCCTAGCATCCTAACCCATCTCTCTGACCCAAGCTCTTTCCTCTATTTCTTCTACACATGGTTCCTGTTTCTCCTCCTTGACAGATTCTTGGAGAAAGGGCAGAAGCCAAGTTACCTTTGTATCCTAGGCTGGAACCTGTCCACTATCTGTTTTAAGGACCCAAGATGAGACTGGAGTTAAGAAATCCTATCACCCATGTGGCAGAGGATTTAGAACCCGATTATTTAAAACTTCATTCTTTGATGACTAGAGAAGACTCCACACTCCGATTAGTAAACTAAGGGGCCCAGTTGATCTAGGGGGAGAGAGTTAAGAGCAAGCAGGAACATGCCCTCTGCCCAAGTACAAAGAAGATACCGGCTGGCATCTGAGCCTTCACCAGGTCAAAGAGGAGAGGTGGCCAGGCTGGTCACAATGCCCCAGAGACCAGAATGTAGATGGAGACATTCTTCCAAGTTTCCTTTTTGATGCTCCAACCCAAAACGAGGGTCTGAGATTAAAACCCTCCATAGAGTCTGAGCCTGCCCACTCTGCCCCCAACAGAGGGACCACCTGCCCAGAGAACAAGAGCCATTGCCCCTGCACATCAGGATACCAAACATTCCACCACTAGAGAGTCATTCCTTTAGATGAAACAGTGCCCCCCCCCCCTCGCCACCTCATCCCTTCTGAAAATGTAGCACCCAGCGGGAAGAGGGTAGGTTAGCAATTAGCTCATACAGGCACTGCCTAACCTTGGCTACAAGTTGGAATTATCCAGAGAGCTTTCAAAATGCTAATGCCCAGGCTTCATCCCCAGAAATTCTCATCTCATTGCTCTGGGGCACAGGCTGGGCTTTGACATGGAGTAGACGTCAATAGCCACGGAGCTCTGGGCACCTGAGGGAAAGAGAGAATAGAAAAGAGGGGAAAAGCGTGTGGAGAGCAGAGAGGCACAGAGAAGTCCAAACCCCTAGCCCCGTCCCCAGCCATGACCTCCCCAGCCCCCTCGGCTTCCCCAGCCTGAGATGCTGACCATAGGCCTGGCTGGGTTGAAGAAAATCAGCTTAATACCAGTGGTATTAATTCACGCAGCACCTAACACCAAACGTGAGTGTATGTCGGATCTCCTGGAAGGTCTGTTAAATGCTGACTGCTGGGCCCCAGCCCCAGGGCTTCTGCTTCTGCAGATCTGAGGTGGGGGCCAAGAATTTATAGACCCAGCTACTCAGGAGGCTAAGGTGGGAGGATCACTTGAACTTGGCCAGAAGTTCAAGGCCAGCCTGAGCAACATAGCAAGACACCATTTCTTTAAAAAAACATTTCTAGGCCAGGTGTGGTGGCTCACACCTGTAATCCTAGCACTCTGGGAGGCTGAGGCAGGAGGATTTCTTGAGCTCAGAAGTTCAAAACCAGCCTGAGCAAGAGCAAGACCCCATCTCTACTAAAAATAGAAAAATCAGCCAGGTGTGGTGGTGGGTGTTTATAGTCCCAGCTCCTCAGGAGGCTGAGGCAAGAGGATCACTTGAACTCAGGAGTCTGAGGTTGCTGTGAGCTAGGCTGACACCGTGGTTTTCTAGCCTAGGTAACAGAGTGAGACTCTGTCTCCAAAAGAAAAAAAACATTCTAGCAAGTTCCCAGATAATGCCAACTAACACTGCTAGTCTAGGCAGCACTTTAGAGAGCCACAGCACCAACAGCTCTGTCCCCTAAGGAGGGAGCCCAGGCTTGTGGAGGTTAAGTAACCCGTGTAGAACCGCAGTCTGATGAAATCCAGGCCAGACCCTGAGTCCCATACTCTCCCTCCTTCACCCTGTGGGGTTCCCCTTTTGCTTGGGAGCAAGGCAGGATGCATTGGTGCGAGGCACGTCCAGGGAAGCAGTTGCCCCAGCCCAGGTCAGCCCATCCAACCTAACACTAAGCTCTGTCCCCAGGGCCACACCAGGGCAGTCAGGCCACCTGCCTTTGTCAGAGCACCACCTGCCTTGCCTTGTTGGGGTGGAGGGAGGCCTGGAATTTCCAACAGGGAGAGATCAGCATGGCTGTGGAGTCATTTTCAAAACAAAGGAGGAGAGAGGGGGAAGAAAGTTACCAGCAGTATTTGCTTAGCAGTTTTTCATACTTAATTAAGGCCCTCGTTAGCCTGTCAGATCCTGATCGTTTCCTGGCAATATTAGCACTCCTCCTGGGGTATTCAAAGGCCCCTGCTTTAGCAATAGTGTCTTTCCCATAATTATATTACCTTCATTTTATTCGAACAGGCGATCTGTATTAGTTTATTACACTGGGTCCCTAATTACATGGTGCTTATATTTTTACACCTAAGTAATATGAAACAATAATCATTCTCAAAGAGGATCATTAGGATGATGTATTATCATTTAAATGCTCATAAAAATTAGAGTTGCCTCTTGTGGGGCAATGGGATCTAATTACTTTCCATCCAGACTGTGCCTCTTTCTCCCATTCAAAGCAAAGCAGACTCAGTCTTTTGCTTTGTCCCTGGCTCCTCAAAAGCCAGCAGGAAGTGCCACCAAAGTTCTCCCTAGCTGAGGTGTTCCCACTGTCTGTCATCTCAGAAAGGGCAAGCTGGCCCAGGCCAACCCAGGAGAGTGGGCCTCAGGTTAAGTACAAAGGTAGCTCTCAGAGGGAGAGTCTCTTAGAGGGTTAGAGACTGTACACTGGTCCCAAAGAGTGTTCCCATCATCCCAGTCCTTCAGGTGTGTTCATGTTACAGGGGAAGGGGCAGAGGGAGGATAAATGGGCTCCAAAGGCCTAAGGGTCTCTGTGGCAACGCTCACCTCCCCCCCAACCCTGAGCCAGGGTTGAGATCCTCCTCCCTCCTTCAGCTTGGTACAAGGACACAGGAGTCCCTAGAGCCAGGCCATGGCTTGGACCCCTGGTCAGATGATGCAGAGGGGCTGGCAGCCATCAGATAGAATCCTGAACTACAGACACCTGGTGGGGGGTTCTGGTGCATTCATCAGAGGTGGATTCCCCTGAATTCCCAGGGGCTCATGCTGGAGTTCCTTGCCTACTTCCCCAGTCTTTGACAAAAACAAGGAACTTGCTACCCAGAGAACAAGGAGACAAAGTCTACAAAGATCTCTGTCTAGCCCAGTCCCCAGGAAAGGAGACTTGGTTCCCTTTCCAGCTTCCCCAGGACTCTTGAGTCAGGAGATCCCTCCACTTATCTAACTGGACACTCCTCCGCTTGGGCAGCAGGGCCCAGCCTGGGACTTGTTACTGTCACTTCCACCCTTGACTGACCGGACTCTTGGCTCTCCCCTCACCCCATGCAGTGCCCAGCCAGCCCCCCGAAAACGTCCGGGCCCTGTCCATCACTTCTGATGTGGCCGTCATCTCCTGGTCGGAGCCCCCACGCAGCACCCTCAATGGTGTCCTCAAAGGCTATCGGGTCATCTTCTGGTCACTCTACGTTGATGGTGGTGAGTCTGCCAGGACTGATGACGGGGTCTCAGGACAGAAGTGCGGGGTTGTGGGGTCTGCTTCCAGGCTTAGAGCACAGTGTCTTCCCACAGTGTGCCAAGTGCAGTGGGGTACCCCCATTCTCCACGAGAGGGATAATGGTTAGAAGGACCAAGGGTTAGTGAGGGAGGGCTTGGGGTCCACTTACACATGTCCATGTTAGCCTGGGTCTGACCAGGGGCAAGTGTAGATGGGGCCATACATGGTCCTGTCTCCGGTAAGTGACGAGGAGACACCCAGCTACTCCCAGACTAAGTATGTTTGGGGAGTTACTCGGGGCATAATAGTGGCATATTTGCTTTTCTACTTTTACATATTGATATTAGGCCCTTGGGGCTGTATCAGTCAGGGTCCCTGCAGGGAACACTTGGTACATTCAGATGGGGCAATTGTAGAGTGTGGTGAAGGGACTATTCTGGGGGTGGGGAGCAACTGGGAGGAACACCAGCCTGAAGAGCAAGAGAGGCAGCAGTGTCACCAGAACTCAGGGACAGTCTTCCTTGGCCAAACCTAGCTTCAGCCAGGCGTGTAGTCTGTGTCGCAAGCCACTGAGGACCTGGAGAAGGACACACACCGTGGGACTGGGGGTCAGATGGCAAAGGGAGAAAAGCTGGTACAATGGCACCACCTACCAATGGTGTCTTCCTTGTCCTGGCATAGACTGCAAACCGATTTGGGTACCTGCCCCCCAACATACCAAGCTCCTACCTGTGGGCATACACAAAGACCTTCAAGTGACCAGAAGGTTTGTATCCACACACGCCGGGGCCCAGCACCCCAAACTGTGGAACTGTTCTCCTGAAAGCCTTCCTCATCTCAGCAGACCACAAAGGGCTACGATGAGTTTGCCTCCCCAGATCCTGAGCCTTCTGCCCCTGTGCCCTCTTCTTTCCCTGGAGGACCGGGGAGTCCAGCACATCTGTCCAGAGCTGCTACCATCCCCCTCCCCACCTATATTCTACTCTGACCAGACACACTGCCAACAGGAAGTGTCTTTCCCACCACCATCTCCATTGTGTCCTACAAAAGGCAGAGGCCTCTAGCTCAGGGGTTTGGTCTCTGAAGTCCTCCCAAGTTCTTTTGCTGTGAGATGCCACACCACACTGCTTAGAAGGTGACCTCACTACATTCATATTTGTGCTGAGCTGAATAAAGGATTTCCTTAGTCTCAGCCTCTGAGGAAGCTATTGGACTTATTAATCTTCAAAGACCACACGGACCATCGGCCACCTGCTGCCTCCTTCCTGGGTCTCTCTCTGGCTCCAGTCCTCCACAAGTCTGCCCTAGTTTCTGGCCTCCTAGGGAAGGAAGACCCTGCTTCTCAGGCCTCTGAGATTCCTCCTGCACTGGCCCAGAGTCCCCTCATCCTGGGCATGCCTTCTTACCCCCTGGACCCTGGCAGACTGCTACCTTCCCCAGGCCAGGTTCTCTGCCTTGAGCCTTTGGCCTACACTGGGCCACCAGCATGATGCTGAGAGTGGGTTTGTAGGTTCTCATCTCTACAAGGCCAGTCAGTCCTCATCCAGTGTCTGGGTCTGTCCTTCTGAAAGCCCAGTAGTCCCAGTGGGAGGCTCAGGAATTGTCTCTTTTCCTTATTCTATGACTCTGGCCCTCCTATGGTTCCTGTTTAGAGTGTACAAGAAGTTTCTTGGCAGAGCAAGGATGATGGATCCTCACTGAGTCTGAGGCTGTCAGCTCCAGCAGCCAGGCCCAGGTTCTTGAGCAGGATTTCACAGTGCACGAGTAGATGTTTTCAATGATGGGAAGAAGGCAGATGGGTCACTTAGGCCCAGGAGCAGTCAGAGGCAGGGGAGGCAGCCTCAGCCATCCCGGGGAATCACACTACCCAGGGTCTTTCACATGGGAAAGGGGTAGAAGCATTGCTTGGAGAGATGGAGAAATGGAGATGTTCCAAAGGGCAAGTATCAAGTTGAAGTTGGTGTATGGGAAACTGGAGGCTGGGGCCAGGCCAGCATAGTTGCCTTGCTCTTACTGGGATACTTAGACACATGGCCTGGGGTGGCAGCCCACACCTGCTCCCAGGTACCTCAAGGTGGAGGACCCTCTAGGACTGGCCATCATGGAGTCAGTCCCTGAGCCAGGGAAGCGGGAGTATGTGGAGCCCAGGCCAACAGGGCAACAGCAGGGACCATGGCCTGGTGGGGCCGGACTACCCTCAGAGGCTGCTTGTCTCCAACAGAGTGGGGTGAGATGCAGAACATCACCACCACGCGGGAGCGGGTGGAGCTCCGGGGCATGGAGAAGTTCACCAACTACAGCGTCCAGGTGCTAGCCTACACCCAGGCTGGGGATGGTGTCCGCAGTAGCGTGCTCTACATCCAGACCAAGGAGGATGGTGAGTCCAGGCCTCTCCCCAGACAGGCTGCTCTTGACCTCCCCCATTGCCCACCCCCCAACTTTACCTGGAGAGTAAGGGTGACACCAAGGTACTGTCCTTTCTCCTGTCCCTTTGAGCCATTGTAGGGTGACTTTGAGGACTTTGGGGGTCCTGCTTTGGGAAGGACATAGCCTATCATAGGCTGTGGTGAAATGCTACAGGATTCCTGTGTCAGCATATACACAACTGTAAACGCCCCCCCCAAACTCTGCAGCATTGAGTCAGAGACCAGATAAACCTTCCTCCCCCCTGCCCCAGCCCTAGAGGCATCCTTTTTGTGGTATCTGCTCTCCTGCCAGGTTTAGCCTGGTCTCCTCTGGATACAGATGTGGGGGTTGGGGAAAGCAGGAGTGTCACTCAGCACATCTTGGCTTAGGGATTTGGTAATCACCTGACAAAGGCCTCAAAACAGGCCAGGCCTCGACTCCCAAGAAGGCGAAGGGGATGTGCCTCCATTTCAAGGGGAAGAACTGGAGAAAACCCAGAGATGGAGGCTAAACTCAAATAAGAGCAGGGAAAGGGGGAGGTGAGAGTGGAGCAGACCCAGGAGGGACTAGGTTTGGAGAAAGGCCAGATTCCACCCAGGGCCCAGAGCCACGCTACTCTAGGGATACCTTCCTAAAGAACACCACCCCTGGGAGATGCTGTGTGTGACCAATGCATCCCTCTGGGCTCCTGCTTCCAGCCCTACCACTTTCTTCCCCACTCTGCCCAAACCGCATCATTTAGCTGTTTCTTGAGTACGTGTTCTGAGCCAGGTGCTCTGCTCTTAAAAGGCATGACTCACATGAAAGTGGCTGGTGCACAATGGGCACTGAAATGGTAGCCCTTATTGGCCTGATGGCTCTCTTCTCTCTCAGCCTCAGCTTTTTCAAGGACTATGAAGACCCAGAGTCTAGGTCCTATCCAAACAATTTGTCAGAAGGTGCTGGAAAAGGAGCAATTTGGGAGAAGCTGCCAGCATAGCACAGAGCCCAGCGATTGGACTAGCTCCCAGCTTGGCTTAATCTCCCCCCTCACCCAAAGCCCCTCCTTCTCCCCTTAAGCTCTGAGCACTTCAATATTTACCAACCTGCCTGCCCTACTTTTGCTGTCATTAATCCTCCCATCACAGCTGCCCAGGACAACTCCCAGAAGAGCCACCTGCTCTCATGTGGAGACTGAACTCGGATGGTCCCCAGAGCCTGGTTCTATCTGAGGCCTCAGGGCCATAACTCAAGCACCTTCCTGGCCTCCAGCAGTAAATCACTTGAGCCCCAGCCTTCATCTTGCCCCTTGATGCAGGGCTGAGCCATAAGCAGCTGGACATGTTTAACTGACCAAGGTGAGGCCCTGCAAGGGAACTCACAAGTCTAGGTACACCATCCTGCCTTGCAGGGAGCTTTCAACCCTCACCCCAGAGTCCCCTGTGGAACCAAACATAGGAAGGCACAGAACAGGAGCCAGGGACACACCACCCCTCGCCTACAGGAAGGAGCTTCATAGCATGGACCAGGCACTAGCAAATATAACAGAAATGCACACCCCAGCCCTGGCATTTGTGGGCAAGTCATTTAACCTTTTTGAACCTGTTTCCTCATGATAAAATGTAAGAAGCAATGATAAAATGTAAGAAGCAAGATAATGACCAGATGCAATGGCTCCCACCTAGCACTTTGAGAAGCCAAAGTAGAAGGATCACTTGAGGCCAGGAGTTTGAGACCAGCCTAAGCAACATAGCAAGACTCCAGATCTACAAAACAATAAAATTAGTCAGGTGTAGTGGCATGCATCTGTAGTCCAAGCTACTCAGGAGGCTGAGGCAGGAGGATGGCTTAAGCCTAGGAGTTTGAGGTTGCAATGAACTGTGATGACACCATGACACTCTAATCTGGGCAATAGCATGAGACAATGTCATAAAAAAAAGGAAGCGCCAGACAACTATGAAATCTTTTCTAAAATGTCAGGTACTGGCAAATGATAGTTGCTTTATGGGTGCTGAGAATGATTGCTACAGGTGGGGGCATCAGTGAGCTGCATTTTAGGCAAATGGTTCTTTTAGGCTCAGAGATCTTTAAAGATCTTTAACTAAGGAAGAGGCATGACTTGACCCATGTTTTGGGAAGTTAACTCTTGTTACCTTTGCCACCACGGAATAAGAACTAGTGTCACAGAGACCTGTTAGAACCTGTCCAGGTAGAGATGTGGAAGTTCTGTACTAGGGAAGCAGCAGTGAGGATGAAGAGGAGCATGAGTTTAGAAAAACCTATCAGAGGAGTTCCACCTCCACTAATGACCAACGAGGTGACTCAAACCTACTATCCTTCTTGCTAAGGACAGCTAGGAAATCTGGATAAAATAGTTTTTAAAATTCTTGCTTGAAGGCATCAGAGAACTGACAGGAAAGTGAAGAATCACTGGGCAGGGATCCAAGGAAAAATACAGGCCCAGGAAGTGAGCCTTGCATTTGGAATACATGTAGCTGTTTTCCCAAGGGACATTTACTGAATCTGTAGGCAGTGGCTGAGAAGCCAAACAGTATAAGATGTGGATTGGAGGTCAGGGCCTGCCAGAATGTGCAGATTTTTCTGGTGAATCCTTCTCACTTTAAGTTAAAGGACAGCCCTCTAGGAGTAAAAACGGATCAAAAGTAGACAGCTCACCTTCAGACCATCTCAGTCCTGGAAATTGGATTGAAGCAATCCCAGATTGCTAGTGCTCAGAATGCAGGTGTAATATCAGAAGCCATTATGAATACTCTCTTTAGGAAGATATCATCTGAGGCCTCAAATTATTTCAACAAATAATTTTGCAAATTCTGTGTCTGGCATACAATAAAAAAATATGGGGAAAACATGAACAAAAGCCAGAAGGAAATAAATAAAAAGGACACACAAGACAAACACATCCACAAAGTTCTCAAATGTGGGTTTTATCAAACATGGACTATAAGATAATGATGGTTGACAAGACTGAAAATTTCAGAGAATTGGAAACTACCATATGGAAAATCTAGGGAAAAAATCTACTAATATCTGAAATTAAGAACAGAGTAGAAGGGTTTAGACATATTAGACACAGGTGAAGAGATAATTAGTGAATTGGAAGCTAGGTCAGAAGAAAATAAAGCACAGAAAGACAAATGGATGAAAAATTTTAAAAAGCAGGTAAGAAACATGGAAAAGTGACTCTTAAACTTTAATATGTACACAAATCACTTGGGGATCATGTTAAATTCAGATTCTGATTTGGCAGGTCTAGGGTGGAACCTGAGATTTTGCATTTCTAACATGCTCCCAGGTGATGCTGCTGCTGATCCATGGACCACATACTGAGTATCAAGGACATACAGGATGCAGTGAGAGGAAATCCCAAAGAAGAGGAGAAAACGAACAGGACAGAAGAGAAAGTGTCTGAAAATTATTCAAAACCGATGAAAGATATCAATCCACAAATTCAAGAAGCTCTACACTCCACAAACAACAAATTAAAGAAATCCACAACTTAGCATATCATAATAAATTTGCTAAAAAACAGAGAGAGAAATATATCAAAAGCAACCAGAGGAAAAAAGACTGATTGTGTCTTCAAAAGAGCAACAACAAGATTGTCAGCTAACTTATCAGAAACAATGGAAGCCAGAAAACAATGCAATGGTATATTTAAAGTGTGTAAGAAAAATAGTTATCAGCCCATGATATTATGCCTATCAAAACTATTCTTCAAGGTTAAGATGAAATAAAGATTTTTTCAAACAAATAGAAACTGAGAGAATTTGTCACCAACATGGAGACATATTAAGTAGTATTCTTTAATGGGAAGGAAAATAATCCTGGGTGGAAGTTAGTGATGTATCCAAGGAGGGCAGGGCAATTAAATGGTGAATATATAGGTAAATATAAACTAATAATGACTGCATAAAATAGAGATGATGCATAAAATATACAATAAAGCATGTAAATTGGAAGAGAGTTAATGAAAGTTCTAAGACCTTTGCATTGCCTGAGAAGTGTCAATTGATATTGGTAAGCTAAAGATCCATGTTGTAATCTGTTGAGTAATCACTAAACATAGTGGAAAAATATGTAATAGTCAAGCTAATAGAGATAGGAAAATAGAATTTGAAAAAATATTTAATTGACAAGGAGACACAAAAGGAATGAAAAAGAAAAATAGTAATAAGTGGGACAAATAGAAAGAATTAGTAGATGGTATATTTAAACCCAAGTATAGGTGGAGAATGGTGGCTTGTACCTTTAATCCCAGCACCCTGGGAGGTCGAAATGGGAGGATTGTTTGAGGCCAGGAATTGAGGAGCAACATAGCAAAGTTCATCTCTACAATAAAATAAAATAGCCAGGATTGGCACGTGTAGCTCAGCAGCTAGGGCATGAGACACACACATCAGAGCTGGCAGGTTCGAACACAGCCTGGGCCTGCCAAAGAACAATGACAAATACAACAAAAAAATAGCCAGGCATTGTGGTGGGTGCCTGTAGTTCCAGCTACTTGGGAGGCTGAGGCAAGAGAATTGCTTGAGCCCATGAGTTTGAGATTGCTGTAAGCTGTGACACCATGGCACTCTACCTAGGGTGACATAATGAGACTCTGTCTCTAAATAAATAAATAAATAAAAATTAAAACGTGAACTAGCCAATGTGGTAGCTCCCTATAGTCCTAGCTACTCAGAAGGCTGAGGCAGGAGGATTGCTTGAGCCCAGGCTACAGTGAGCTATGATCACACCACTGCTCTTCAGCCCAGGCAACAGAGGAAGGACCTGTCCATATTAATTAACTAACTAACTAAATAAATAAATAAAAATTTAAAATATATATCAGCAATTGCATTAAAGAGAAATGCACTAAAATCCTCAATTTAAAAAATAAAGAGCTGTCAGACAAGCTAACAAAAAACAAAACCCAAATATGTGTTGTTTATAGGAGTCATCTAAAGCATAAGGATATAGAGTCAACATGAAAGAATGGAAAAAAATAAAAGACATACCATGTAAACTGTCTAATAGAAAATTATATTAATATCCAACATAGTATACATTGAGGCCAAAAGCATCATTAGAGATAAAGAGGGACACTTTGTTACATTAAAAAAAAAAAAAGAATGTATCAGGCAAATAAAACAATCTTAAATGTCTAAGCACCTAATAACATAACCTCAAAATACACAAAAACAAAAACTGATGAAGTATGAAGAGAAATAGACAAATCCACAATCATAGTGGAAGCTTTTAACATACTTCTTTCAACACCTCATAAGAAAAAAAAAGCATGCAAGAATAGATTCGAACGCTAACACTACAATGAGTGCACTTACCCAGTAGCCATCCAGAGACTCCACAACTTCAGCGACCTGGCGGAGGTGGAATGGCAGAGCTGCAGCAGAGGGGCTGGGGAAATCGAGGATGATTCCTAGCTTCTGGGCTTAGGCACTTGGACAGATGATGATATTGCATCTACGTATTTTATTTAGCCCCAAATTATTGACCACTTACTAGAAAAAAAGTTGAAGTAGTTTCCACAAGCTGACAGTTGGGAAAAGGAATATGAAAATATTGTTACCACTTATTGAATGTCTTCTCTGTGGTATACACTGTGCTAAGTGCTTTATTTTAATTAGCACTAATTCGCACTACAACCTTTTAACGTGGTTATTATCTCTGCTGTTTAGATGGGGAAACTGAGGCTCAGAAAGGTAAAATAAATTGAATAGGATATGATTAGTATCCTCAAAGAATCCTAAAAGCTCCTAAGAGGGAACACAAGTGCACAATCATCCTGCAGGGAGGTGAAGGTGGAGAGTGTGAGCTGGGGACAAGAAGCGTCTAGACTCTCAGGCAGAGCCCTGGGGTCCCAGCCAGGCTATGTAGGCCCAGAGATGGTGAGAGGGAGCCTAGAGTCCTTTTCCTAATCACTCCTAAGATAGACTTCCCTCCAGAAAGGGCCTACATAGCATCTCCAAGACAATTCCCTCAGCTCACACCAGGAAACACGTTGTGGTCTTAGCCTTAAGGAACTCACAGGCCAAAAAGGGCAAAGTGACCAGTGCCACTGTAATTTTTTCCCCCCTGAATATAGGCTTCTAGTTAGTAAGGGCACTGACAAGGGGGTGGGGTTAAGATCACAGGTATCAAGATGACTTCCTCCTGGGTCCTGCTTCTCTTTAGCGTAGGCTAAGTCCTGGGTTCTGGCCACTCTGAGGACCTCCATTTAAGAGACTTTGTCACAAGCCAAATGATCACCTTTCTCTCCCACCTGTTTATCAAGACCATCTCCTCTTTAAAGGAAGCTAAGGATTCCACCTCCAGGAAGTTCTCCCAGATTGAGTTGCCACCCTCTCCCTTCTCCCTCCATCATTCTTTCCCAAAGACTATGCTTCTCCTTTCTCTCAACTAACCAGGACTTCTCCCTGCACAGTTCCAGGTCCCCCTGCTGGCATCAAAGCTGTCCCCTCATCAGCTAGCAGTGTGGTTGTGTCGTGGCTCCCGCCCACTAAGCCCAACGGGGTGATCCGCAAATATACCATCTTCTGTTCCAGCCCAGGGTCTGGCCAGCCTGTAAGTACAGGGAGAAACAATGATGGGGATGGGAGAAAAGAAACCTTTTAATCAGCTGGCTTCCAGGCCAACGCTGGGGCTCGTGCATCCAAGCTTCTACCTGGATTCATAAATAAAAATGGAGACTGGTCACCCCAGAGTGGCTAAAGCCCTACCCAGTGACCATCTTAGGTCAGCCCTCTGTTCCCTGCAAGATTGTCGCAATCCCTGGAGATCCTTCAAGTCAGGTGGGTCATAACCAGGCAGGCAGGTGAGAGTGAGGCTAGCCTCAGCTCTTCTGGTCTGGCTGACAGCAGATGCTCCAAGCAGGCCCCAGGGCTGGTGACTGGGGACTGCCTGGTCTGTGACATCTGGGAATGAATCGTCTTAAAGCATGTTAGTCTGGCCTTAGAGCTGTGCCCTGAGTGAGCACCTCAGCACGGAGCCGGCTTTATGAAGGGAAGAGGAAATAAGGGGACAGCATCTCTCTCTGGCCAGGGCCAGGCCCCAGCAAGGAGAGAGGGCTGAGAGGTTGTGACATCTGCCCACACCTAAGAACAGAGGGGGCAGCCCCAGGACTAGCCCCAGCCCTTCTACTGAGCTCTCTGAGGAGCCCCACAGGGCAGGAAGAGGGTGGGGGTGGCTGTGGGAAATGCACCCGTATCCCACAACATGCCTCCGTCACTGTCCCCACCCACTGGGCCACAAAGGCCTGAGTGGCCACTCCAGAGCACACCTGTACAGAGGGCTTCCAGCCGGGTTGGAGCGGGAGCTACAGAGGAGTGAATAAGGGGGGCATGGTACTGTCAGGGAGATGTCACCAGGGCTGCAGCAGCAGGGAGCAGAAATAGGAAGCCAGCTTCTCCCTCACTCAACAACTGGCCATCAGCCGAACATCTGCAGGCGAGCCCTTGGCCACCAGGAAAGCTGCCCTGAAATTACTCAGTGATCGTGTCATCCTGTCCTCCTTATACGCTCTGCTTTCCTGTGGTCTTCCTGAATTACCCTCTGAGTGGCAGGTGGCCCAGCTCCTCACCAGTGGAGCCAGAGTTCTATGACCAGAGCCCCCTGATGCCACCCCCTTCTCTCCATCTCACATGTGACAACGTGCAGACATCACAACTGTGCAGCTCCATGAATTTTTACAACGCACCCAGAGGATGGAACAAGACATTACAATTTCCCCAAAGACCCCCTCATACCCTGTCCCTTCCCTACCCACCCCTCTGCCAGGGTAAGCATGATCCTGACTTCACCAACAAAGATTAGTGCTGCCTCTTTCTATACTCTGTATAAATGGAGTCTTGCCATTCATCTGGCTTCTTTCACTCAACATTGCTTTCAATTTGTGAATTTCATCCATATTTTCCTCCTCCATTCTCACCTCTGTATTGCTGTTGGTCTTGTGCAAACATTACAATGACTAATCTGTGCCCTCTGTCGACATCCATTGATTGAAGACTTTGGGGTTTTCAAGTTTTCAGTCTTCAAGTTTTCAGTTTGGAACTATTCAAATGGCGCCACTGTGCACGTTCTTGCACGTGTCTCCTGGTGCTCACACGCATGTGTTTCTCTTGGGTGTACACCCAGGAGAAGAATTGTCAGGGCACAGAGTCTGCAGATGAGAGCTGAGTACTCCCTGGGTGGAGTTGGGTGCTTGTGCCAGTCACGCCCCTGCTCACAAGGGATCAGGGCTCCAGTTACTCCCCACTGGTACAGACACTTGGTTTTTCCCTGGGGCAACATTTTCAGCCATAGCCTCTGTGGCTTTCCCCTCTATTCCTGCCCTTCCCAAGCGCTAACACTTTGGGCTCTTACAACACTAAGCTTTTCTCATGCTGGACCCCACCATGCCTTTTCCCACCTCCACACCCTTCCTCTGTTGATTCCTGCCACGGCGCACTCCGCACTCCTCTGTCATACACTGAATGCCTGAGACAGCAGTTCCTGTCCGTGTATCCATCTCCTGCACCAGCCTCTGAGACCCCGTGGGGACAGGGGCAGCATCTTTTCATGTTTGTGTCCTCAGCTGCCAAGTGCTGTGCCTGGAACATCATGGTCACTGAAAACGTGTCTGATGAATAAGGAGCGCCTGACCACTGTGTAGCCTTAGATACGGGCAAGTTTCTCTCGCACTGATGGGTGGTCATTCTCTAGCTTGGGTTTTTGCAGTATTTCCTCCTCTGATATTGGAGTCTTTCACAGGATTGGTGTCAGGGTGCTCAGCCTCATTACTCAGGCTTCAGGAGGCCTCAGCTGAGTGGCTGTGACTCCTCTCCCAAGGCCCAGAACAGAGCGCTGGGTCCCCACCCCCTAGTCCTGCTGCTGGGGATCCTGGGACCCTCCTCCCATCCTCTTTGTGTCCTAGGCACCTAGGAAGCCTCTCTCTCCTGCTGGTGTGATGAGAACTTCAGTGAGGCCACGTTGGGGGACACTAGGGACAAGAGGAGGGGAGGGAGGCTGAATTTAGTGAGGGACGTGGGGACCTAACCACCATGACACTGTCACTGTGCACAAATATATTCCAAATTTCAAAAAATGTATCACAAACCCATTTGTGAAAAACAGTCCTGGGAGGGGACACAAGGGGTGAGGCCACTGTAGGTGATAATGTAAACCGCAGGTACAACGTGGAGGTGGAGGCGAATGCCTGAGGCTAACTGTGTTCACAGTGCTGGCAGGAGAGTATATAGGTGCAGGATACTCAGAATAGAAAGTGTATGCCACTGGCACTTCAGGAGTTACCCCCTGATGCAGTCCCAGCTACAGTGAGTCCTGATAGGGCCAGACACAGTGGCTCATGCCTATAGTCTTAGCACTCTGGGAGGCCAAGGCAGATGGATTGCTTGAGCTCATGAGTTCAAGACCAGCCTAAGCAAGAGCAAGGCCCCATCTCTAAAAAATAGCCAGGCATGGGTCAGGCACGGTGGTTCACACCTCTAATCCTAGCACTTTGGGAGGCCAAGGCAGGCGGATTGCTTGAGCTCATGGGTTCAAGACTAGCCTAAGCAAGAATAAGACTTCATCTCTAAAAAATAGCCAGGCGTTGTGGCAGGCACTTATAGTTCCAGCTCCACATGAGGGTGAGGCAAGAGGATAGCTTGGGCCCAGGAGTTTGAGGTTGTTGTGAGCTATGACACCATGGCACTGAGGAAGACAAAGTGAGACTCTGTCTAAAAAAAAAAAAAAGCACAGTGAGTCCCAATAGAAATTTTGCCAAATACTTTAGTACATTTGTTATTGTTCTCTGATTATAAAAATAATGCAGTTTTATTATAGAAAATTCTGTAGGAGATATAAAAGAATAAAGAGGAAAATTAAAATTACTTGTACTCTCACTCCCTAAAGATAAACCCTGCGATGTTTTGGTATGCAGCCTTCCAGTCTTTGATCTGCATATATCTTAGGGGTTGTTGGGGAGGGGGGTTAAAAAAATTACAACAAAATTTTACATATGTTATTTATCTGCATTTTTCACGTAATACACATAGGTACTGTCCTACATCGTTGAATATTCTTCTTCAAACCATGATCTAAAACATAAACATGGCTCTTTATACATAATCTATTTAACCAGTTCCCCATTGAATGCATATTGAATGCATCTTTCAAATTTTCACCATTATAAATAGTGCATCTGTGAATATTCTTCACAAATGTCTTTATGCACATATTTCAGTATTTTCATAAGGTAAATTTCTTTAGGAATTCCAGAGTCACAAAGACTGTGAATACACATTCAGAAAGTTTGTACAAATTTGTTTTTTCCACCAGTATTGTAGGTAGCTGTGGTGTGTATGGTGTGAACCAGCAGCCTTGTCCTTTGCACTTATGCTGATCCCAGTCTTATTTTTGTTTTGTTTCTGTCAGCTTGATTTTTTAAAGTATCTTATTTTAAATTGCCTTTCTTTGATTATTAGCTAGGCTGATTATTTTTATATGGTCATTGGCCGTGTTTTTCTTCCTTCAATAATTGTCATTTCATGTCCTTTATACATATTTCTATTCTGTTTTCTTAAGTTTTTCTTATTGATTTGTAAGTGCTCCTTACATATTAAGGATAATAACTATTTTCTACCATATAAGTTGCCTATAACTGCCTCTTTTTGAGGCACTATAGTTTTGCTTCCTATAAAATTCAAATTTATCAAGCATTTCTATTTATGATTTTTGCCTTTATTCTTATAATTAGACAAACAGAAATATTTACCTATAGTTCTTTCGTAGTTTTCCCTATTTTAAAAAACTTTGATCCATTGGTTCTTAATTTGTGGATATGACCACGTGCTTCTGAAGGTGATTTCAGGAGATTCATGGGGAGTGCAGGTTAAAAGGAACGCACCCAGGATCAGGGTAAGATGCTAATACTTCGAGGGGAAGCCAAATGTCCCTGTCCTGTGTAGGCACAAATGTACACTTTGGTACAGGTACACACTGACATACACAAGCAAATACACTCAAATTTTCTCCATGCATACTCATGCACACATACACACACACTCCTCTACCTCACCAAAAATAAACCCAGAGAGGAACATGTCCCAGTTTACAAAAGACTATCACATGCCTTGTCTCACTGTGCCTCATAGTCACCACACAGGGTACGCAGAACAATATTACTTTCCTACTTTGCAGGAGAGAAAAGTGAGGCCCCAGCAACCATAGGTCATATGCCTAGTAAAAAGGGAAGGCAGGTGTTGAAGCTTCTGTGCCACCCTGTACTCTTGCACAGATAGAAACTGTAATTCACACAGATACGCACACCAGACCCCCGAGTGCTGTAACCTGAAAGAGCTTCCCAACTATCAGGGCTCAGGATGGCTCTGTACCTGCCCCCAGTAGGGACCTACTGGGTAGAGGACAGACACCACCCCCCCACAAAGGGGACAGGAGGAAGACTCTGGCAGGAAGCTCTGTGCATGTTGCAGAGACACCTGTGCCTTCTCCCTAACTTTCCCTGCAGACAGGCTGGGGCCAAAAAGGATGTTTTCTCCTATTTTTAAAGTCATTTGGCCCCTCAGCCATCCCATGAGGCATGGAAAATGTCGCTCTGTGGCCCCATGTCTATCTGGAGGTCTGTCCCTTGGCATGTGTATACATACATCTATATGTCTGTGTGCCTGTGAGCGTGCGTGTGCAAGAGCCCCTGACTGCAGAGATAGCTAATTATTAGCTCCCTCTGGCCTCGGGGCTCCCCATCTGTTCCAGGGCTGCTTCCCCTCCCTGGACGTCTGCTCTGATTTCAAAGGGACTCTGGTGCCTTCCTCCTCTCCCTACCCTGGGGCTGACCAAAAAATAAAATAAAATGAAAGTCAGCCCCATCCCGCCTGTACCAGGGAAGAGGCTGACAGGAGGTCTGCAAACTAGCGCTTATCAAAAGCTCCTTCTCAAATTCATTTCAATATCTGAGCCTCTGGTTTCCAAGGCAACATAATCTTTTCATCAAAGCAACTGGTAAAACCACTGGGATCCGATATTGTTTTGTTGGCAACTTGTCAAAACTGTCATTTTGTTAAAAAAAATTTATAGATTTATATAACCTACAAATATATATAGCGATCTATACCACTAATAATCGTTAATAAAGTGCTGCCCAGCAAAGCTTTCATGGTTCCTCTCCCACCCCTTCCTCCCCCAACAGGCTTGCTGCCTGCAGAATGGAGTGGTGATTAGACGCAGGGCTGGGAGGTGACTGAGCCCGGGACAGGCTGGAGGAGCCTTATTACAACCCAGAGGCAGTAATCTAGCTTCTTCCCAAAGACTCCTTTCTCTGGGCTATGTTGGGACCCTCCCTACCCCATTCTTCCATCTCCTGTTTCCCCCATCCCACACCCAAAACCCTCACACGCCCTGGCCTGAAGCCACAGTGACCTCTTTGGATCAGCAAAAGAGGTAAACTGAGGAAGAGCCAGCAACACTGCAGAGCAGGCCGTCAGCTCACAGGGGCCAAGTCCAGGGCAAACTGTCCACTTCTGTTTCAAAACTAGGTTGGGTAAACTGGACTGAATCCTGGCCTTTCACCCCAACCTGCCATCCCCTCCTCCCAGCCCAGGGCCCTGAGGATGACGCGGAGGCTGGAGGCTCCGGGGCGCTGGCGCTGCCTCTCAGGGTGTCTTCTCCTCTGCCCCGCAGGCTCCCAGCGAGTATGAGACAAGCCCCGAGCAGCTCTTCTACAGGATCGCCCACCTAAACCGGGGGCAGCAGTATCTGCTCTGGGTGGCCGCTGTCACCTCTGCTGGCCGGGGCAACAGCAGCGAGAAGGTCACCATTGAGCCAGCCAGCAAGGGTGAGAAGCCTAGGGCCAGGGCAGATGCACAGGTGCTCACAAAAGCTCCCTTCCAAAATCTTGGTTCCTCCAGATAGGGACTCTCTCCTCTTCACTCTGTCTGTGACCTGGCTGTGAGGAGCTGGCCGCTAGCCTCCCTCCTACATCCCCCAAGACTAGGCCTCTGCTGCCCCCTGACTCCAGGAGCGCCTCACAACAGGCCACAGCCAGCCCAGAATCCTGGCGGGTGACCTGGTCCGGCTCCAAACCCTACTCCGAGCTTGAAAGACAAGGAGTCATCCCTGCCCTGATCCCCGAGGAGCTGAGGCTCAGGGACAGCTCCCTACAGAAGCCTGGACCCCTCAGGCACAGGTGGCACTGCTGATTCCTGCAAGCAGGGACAGTGCCACTCCTGAGAAGGGGAATGAGACCTAAATAGGAGTGCCCCACCAAATCCCAGACCCAGACAAGAGTGTGGTGTTGGGGGGCACCCCACTTTTCAGAGGAAAGACAGCTCCAGGGCCTCACCCCAGCTCCCGGGTGCAGCCACCCAGAGAAGCCTGTCCCGATCCTGGGGAGTGGGAACTGGCCACGACCAGCCCAGGATTATAGGTCCTCTCCTGGCCTCCAGACCTGGTGACCTTCATCTCTTCCCGTCTCTATTCCCTGCCACTACTGAGCCCCTGGCTCTCAAGGCCTGGGATCCCAGCAGCCAGACTGATGAAGAGGTTTGTGCCTGCTCAGCCCAGCACCCTTCCTGGGATGACTTGAGCTACCCTTGGCTCAAACACAAGAGCAGCAGCCCTCCCCTGCCGCAGGATGAGTTAGCCATGTCTGAGGGAAGGCCCACAGAGGGCCAGGGGCTCCCAGCTGCCCTGCCAACAGGGTGTGTCATCCCATTCCACAGCTGAGCGGTCTGAGACAGGAGTGGCATGGTCTGCAGGAACACCTGACAAGGGGTGGGCTAGCTCTTCCCACTCTGAGTGATGGCTCTTTCCACTTAGCCTCTGCGCCACCACCCACCCCGCTTCCTCTGGGGCAGCTCCAACCCCTCGTTCCTTCCTCCCAGACTCTACCAACCCCTTCTCCTAGAGCCTGCCGTGTCTGAGAACATAGGTCTCTTGGCAGAAGTCTGGCCCCTTATCCTGTGGCATTAAATAGAACTCGCTCCTAGAGGGCTTTGTACTTCCTAGAACACAGGTACACATGTGCCCTCACATCTTCCCCTCATGGCTGCCCTGAGAGCCAGGAGCCAAGCACTGCTGGCCCACACACATACTCGCAAACCTGTGCATAGGTCTGAGACACACAGAGGTTCCAGGAGCCAGCCCCAGGTCGTGGAAGAACCAGATCTGGAACTGGGTCTCTAGAGAGAACCTCAAATGCACCCTGGGCCCCCAGGCTGCTCAATGCCCCCTGTGGAGTGTGACTTAACTTGGGCCCCTCTGCCTGGCCCTTCTCCCTCCTTGCAGCAGCCCCCCAGGCCTCCTCTATTCTAGGAGCCCCATGGCCCTGCACTGCCCTCACAGAGACCAGCCTCCATGCCTCACCCTGGCCTCACAGCTGCTTTCCCTTCACCCAAGAAGGGCCTCAGCTCCCTGGGCCCCCTCTGACCCTCTGAGGCACTGGGACACTTGGTCCTTTAAATCTGGGCGTGAGGAGGGTCGCTCGAGCCCAGAAGTTCAAGGCTGCAGATCATGCCCCTCACTCCAGCCTGGGCAATAAAGCAAGACCCTCTTTAAAAAAGAAAGTCTCCAATTTCAGAAGCCTTCCCCAGCCATTGCCTCCCCACCTCACATAACAGGCAAAGTTCGTTCCCCCTTCTCTCCACTCCCTGGTTGGTTGTATCTGTTCCCACCAGAGTATTTTGCACCCTGTAATGATTTTTAAAGTGTCTCCCTCTTAGACAACTTGAGGATAGGATAGGAGATACATCTTACTCACTTTTTGATTGCTCAGAGCCTCATGTGATACCTGGCTCATGAGAGGTCTCTGAGAAATGTTGGTTGAGTCAGTGACTCCCAGCAGAAATTCCCTGATGTCTACCCAAGCTCAAGGTGGAGAGTCAGATAGGGGAGGGAAGATTCAAACTGTAAATCTGGGGAGTCCTAAGAAAGGGGGGTCAGGGCATGTTCAGGGGTAGAAGTGGGGTGACCCTCATCCTCTCTTCCCGGTAGCACCAGCAAAGATCATCTCTTTTGGGGGCACTGTGACAACACCCTGGATGAAAGATGTCCGGCTTCCTTGCAATTCAGTGGGAGATCCAGCCCCTGCTGTGAAATGGACCAAGGACAGGTGAGCGGTGAGATGCTGGAGGGATGAGGTGTTCCAGAGAAGGAACAGAAGACCCATGAGGAGGAGACTCTGGGGTGTCCTTGTGCAGGGTACTGCTCTCTCAAGCAGGCCTGGCTTCCCTGGCTCCCCTTGGCCAGGAACGAAGGATCTCCCTTCCCTGGGTGCTTAAAGAAGCCAAAGTTATCCAGGAAGTGCTGAGCAAAACCCCAAGAACCCAGGGTTCCCTGGGAAGCCTTCCTCCACTCCCAGCTCTATTTGCCTACACCAGAGGGAGGGACTCACAATGCGGAACATTTGCCATAACTCACCCTACCCCTTGCCCTGGCAGTGAAGACTCGGCCATCCCGGTGTCCATGGATGGCCACCGGCTCATCCACACCAACGGCACACTGCTGCTGCGTGCTGTGAAGGCCGAGGACTCGGGCTATTACACCTGCACGGCCACCAACACTGGTGGCTTTGACACCATCATCGTCAACCTTCTGGTGCAAGGTGAGACTCAGCAGGTGGTAACAGGGATGGAGAAGGGGCAGAAGAGAGATGGTGATATCTCTGGGGAGACAGACCTTGGTGGGGCAGAGGAGCAGGTGGCCAGAGAGGAGAGAGGGGTAAGAAGCAGGAGTGGGAGCCTGGAAGAGCCAGGACCTCTCCGCCATCGAGCTCCTGACACCCCCCATCATTGGGTTCACCCTTTGCCCTGAGGGCTGGTGGCTTTCCCTTCACAGTGCCCCCGGACCAGCCCCGTCTCACTGTCTCCAAAACCTCAGCTTCATCCATCACTTTGACCTGGATTCCAGGTGACAACGGGGGCAGCTCCATCCGAGGTGAGGAGGGGTCTGCAGGAGGACGGGAAGACTCGGGAGGGATTCTGGGCCCCAGGGAAAGGATTTCACCTGGTCCCACAGGTTGTCCCTGTAAAACCCAGGAAATGAAAGGGTCTGGGGGAGTGACTCAGCCACAAGGAAGTTACTCCCCACGCACCATGTAAAGTGTGCTGGCTGACCTGTCTGGGCTTTAGTAAACCACCACCCCACTACCACTGTGAGCTGTGTGGGCCTGGAGAGGTCTGTTTCCTCTCTAGGCCTTGTTTCCCCTTCTATCAAAGTAGATAAATGTACTCAACCAGGGCATCTCCAACTCGAATGTGAATGTGAACTACCAGGGCATCTTGTGCAAGGGCAGACTCTGATTCATCAGGTCTGGGGCGGGGGCTGAGAATGTGCATTTCTAGCAAGCTTCAGAGGACCCTGACAGCTGCCATGTAGGGGGCCACACAGCATCCTTATAAGCCTCACAGCTCTTCTGCTCCTCTCCCCACTTTGGCTGCTAAACCCTAACACTGGAGCTGAAAAGAGAAACTCACACAGCGGCTGGACCCAGGGTCCTTCCATTTTGCATCTGATTTGCATATGCCCCTTTCTGACCACTCTGCCCCTGCCTTGAGTGCCCCCACCCTACCCCACACCCGCATGCGCAATGATGCTTGGGGGGGAAGCCCAAAGTAGGGTTTCTGCCCTGCCCCACCCTACCCCGCTGAGCCTGGCAAATGTCCTGGGTAGGCTTTGTGCTGCAGTACTCAGTGGACAACAGTGAGGAGTGGAAGGATGTGTTCATCAGCTCCAGCGAACGCTCCTTCAAGCTGGACAGCCTCAAGTGTGGCACGTGGTACAAGGTGAAGCTGGCAGCCAAGAACAGCGTGGGCTCTGGGCGAATCAGCGAGATCATTGAGGCCAAGACCCATGGGCGGGGTGAGGCCCAAGGGACAAGGGTGGGACTGGAGCATCGGGCTGAGGGAGGTGCCAGGTGGGGGCCTAGGGCTGGAAGGGAGGAGGGGCCCAAGGACACAGGGAGTGGGAAAGGAAGAAACTGGGTCTCCCTCCATCAACCAGAGCATCTGAGGAAGCCCTTAGAAGAAGCTGGTCCCATTTCCCAGCCAGGAGTGGCAGAAAGTGGCTCTCCTCTGCTGAGGTCTCTCTCCAGGCCTTTCCCCTCTCTGCCCTCTCCTTTTCCTCCTTTGCTCCCTGGGACATCCCCACTCTTGTCTGTGCCAACCAGTTACCCCTCCAGAGACACTGTGGTCTCAGGTGCCCCATGGAAATCCTCTCCAGCCCCGCCGAGTCCTCCTCCCCTCAGTCTCTAACCTCTCTCTCTCCCTCCGGCCCCCAGAGCCCTCCTTCAGCAAAGACCAACACCTCTTCACCCACATCAACTCCACACATGCTCGGCTTAACCTGCAGGGCTGGAACAATGGGGGCTGCCCTATCACAGCCATCATGCTGGAGTACCGGCCCAAGGGGACCTGGGCCTGGCAGGGCCTCCGGGCCAACAGCTCCACGGAGGTGTTTCTGACAGAACTGCGAGAGGCCGCCTGGTATGAGCTACGCATGAGGGCTTGCAACAGCGCTGGCTGCGGCAATGAGACTGCCCAGTTCGCCACCCTGGACTACGACGGCAGTGAGTCGGCAAGGGTGGGAGAGGGCAGCATGGAGGCTGGAACAGGATGGGGTCTGGAAAATGGGCAGAGTGGCAGACTCATAAAGAGAGGGACAAATAGAAAAACAGGCAGGAACAGCCAGGCTGGGTGGCTCACACCTGTAATCCTAGCACTCCGGAAGGCCTAGCAATCTGGGTGGATTGCTTGAGCTCACAAGTTTGAGACCAGCTGAGCAAAAGTGAGACCCCCTATTCTAATAAAAAATAGATAAACTGAGGTAGGAGGCTCACATGAGCCCAAGCTGGAGGTTGCTGTGAGCTATGACGCCCTTTAGCCAGAGCTTGAGACTCTATCTCAAAAAAAAAAAAAAAAAAGGAAAGAAAAAGATAAAAAGAAAAACAGGCTGGAATTCAGGCAGGGGAAAAAGCTGGCCAACAGGTGAAGGAGCAGGCAGGTAGGTGGGCAGACACACCACAGCTGTACAGACAGACAGCGGGCAGGTAGATGGGTCAGCAACACCAACCATGGAGTCTTTGAAGGTGCCGTCCACTATCCATTGTTTCTGGGAGACGAGAAAGGAGGCGGAGCTGGGGGTGAAGTCTTGCCCTTTAAGAACTCTGCCAGCGTGGTGTAGCAGCCAGGATGGGAGCGGCTGTGCTGCAGTAGCAAACACCAGAAACATGGAGGCTTAGCCCAGCACAGATTGGTTTCTTGCTCACGTCCAGTGAGGATTGGCCAGCCACCATCTTTTAGCCACCCCATCTCGCAGAGCCTCCAGGGTTGCCAAAGAGAGAAACAGAAGAGGCACTTGGCTTGTAACTGCCTCGGCCAGCAGGTGGCACACATCACTAGTCACACCATTGCCCAGAATTAGCAGTGGGATCTGACCTAACTGCAAGGAAGTCTGGGAAACCCAAACAAGCACAGGGACATGTGGTGAACATGTAACTGGTGTCTGCCACATAGGGGCGCCACACACACGCATGCACACACGGAGACATGGAAGGAACAGAGAAGGTTGAGCTGACAGGGCCATTGTCACAAGGCTACCTGTGTGTTAAGGAAACAGCAAAGGCAGTATCAGAAAGGGTGGGCTCAAACAAGGACGGTTCATGAAGGAGGTGACTCAAGCAAAACTTTGAAACAGACAAGGATTGGTACTTGGAGAGGGTTATGTCAGCAGGAGAGCAAGTCATGCCTCCCGGCAAGCGCCCAAGACGATCAGGTCTCACCCATGGGAAGGGGGAGCAGTGAGATGATCCGGGGTTCTTAGTTTTGGCCCCATCTGGGGAACAGAACCCAGAGTCCTACTGCCTTCTCCTTCCCGTGCTCTCCCTTTGTCACCCACTCCCCCATGCACACAGCTAGATATGGGACGTTAAGCCCAGTAATCCACTTTCTGGGAATGAATACTGACCACCAATAGGCAGGAGACTAACCTGAGACTTCTGGCTAATTCTAAAACAGCACCAGGAAGGCATTAGTAGAAGGCAATGTAAAAACTGCATAACTCTTCATGGCTGCCCTGATGGGAGGAGAATTTGGGAAGTAGAAGGGAGGATCAGGGCTCTATGCCAGGAGGGGGAGGTCAGTCACCAAGGGCAGCAGATGGGTCAGAGGCCTGGCTCACCCACGGAACTCTGCCTAGCAGCTGGCTCATACGAGACGTCTGATTCCCTTCTTTACCTCCATTCAGGCACCATCCCACCCATCAAGTCTGCTCAAGGCGAAGGAGATGATGTGAAGAAGCTGTTCACTATCGGCTGCCCGGTCATCCTGGCCACACTCGGGGTGGCACTGCTCTTCATTGTACGCAAGAAGAGGAAAGAGAAGCGGCTAAAGCGGCTCCGAGGTGGGAGAGTTTCCTGTGCCTCCCAGGCTGCCCTGAGCAGCTCCCAGCACCACCTGGATGGGGGCGGTGCCGCATGAAGGAAGGGCTGCCACTCAGACCTTCTGAAACCCCCTTGATTGTTCACTACATCCTCCTCTGTGCCCTCAGCCCGTTGTCCCTGCCCCAATCACGGCTTACATTTAGAGGTACACACTAGTAAAGCCACATTGATTGTTAAAATATTTAAACATTTCCATATTGGTTGGTAAATGTAATAGACGTTCTCCCTTGCACCTTGGATGCTCCGTTCTCTCACATGGGATTACTGCAAACTTCCTAGGATCCATCCACTAAGGAATAGAACCACAGGGAGTCTCCAGGACCATGCTCAGTTCTGACTGGGCAATTTCCATGCCAAGTCAGCATTGACTACTTTGAATATCATCCCCTTTTCCAACACCTATTACCATGGTTTAGTACAAATGGGTCTGATTTATCTCAATTTCCCCTAAGCCTAATATAGTGTCTGGCACCTATCAGTTGCTTCATAAATGTTTGTTCTCTTATTTGGAAAACATTTATTGGATCTGCTGCATCATAGACATTGCCAGACATTAGAGATACGCTTATAGAGTTCATGGTCTAATGTAAGAAGCCAATGGGAAATGATAACACAGAAAAGGTAATGACTAATCCTCCCTAGGATGTTCAAGAATTAGGTGGATGGATGAATGGGTGGTTGAGTGGATGGTTGGATGGTTGATGACCAGAAGGATGGATGATTAAATTTATGGTTGGGTGATTGGATAGATGGTTGGGTGGAAAGATGTATAAATGTAAAAATGATTCATTGGATGGTTGAATGAAAGGCTGGATGGATAGATGGTTGTATGGATAGGTGGTTGAATGGATGGATGGATGGATGGATGAGTAGATGGTTGAATGGATAGATAATGGATGATTGTATGAACAGTTAACTAGATGGGTGGATGCTTAGATGGATGGATGGATATTTTGATGGATAGATGTATGACAAAATAAATGGAAAGCTGAATGAAAGAATGGTTAGAACAGTGGGATAACTGGATAGGTGGTTAGATAGTGGTATAGATGGTTGAATGGAAGGTTAGATATATAAATGGAAAAATGGTTGGATGAATATTGAATGCATGGTTAGATGGATGGGTGGATGGTTGAATAGACGATTAGATGATTGGATAAATGATTAGATGATTGGATGGATGAATGGATGCATGGGTTAGATCAATGATTGGATGGATGAATGGATGAATACTATGTTGTACACCACAAATGCATACAATTTTTATTTGTAAAAAAAAAAAAACAAAAAAACCCAGAGCTGAGCCAAATCCTGAAATGGGAGCAGTGAAACCTCATCATGTTTGGGGCTGTCCTGTACGTCCTTACATTTCTCTTTTGCTTCATAGGAAATCAGCACTGGCCCCATTTTAGGGAATTCTCCCATCTGGTTCCCCATGCCTTTTCCAAATGTCATCTTGCTAAAACCTCATTCTCACCCAGGCACCCCTCTCTATTGTTTCACAGATGCAAAGAGTTTGGCAGAAATGTTGATAAGGTGGGTATCCCTGAGCTCTTTCCTCTCTCCTCCCTTTTCCCTTCTCCCCTGCAAGGGACTCTGGAGCCTCCCTTTGTACTTCCATGGTAGGAGACAGGCTTCTAAGATGCCACTGTCCTGCAAAGCCCTCTCCCCCAATCCCTTATGGCTGCTGAGCCACCTATCTCCCCAGCCACTTACCTCCCATCCTTCTCTCCATAGCAAGAACAACCGAAGCTTTGACACCCCTGTGAAAGGGCCACCCCAGGGCCCACGGCTACACATCGACATCCCCAGGGTCCAGCTGCTCATCGAAGACAAAGAGGGCATCAAGCAGCTGGGTGAGTGACAGGTGTCACAAGCTCTCTGTCCTTCTCTGGTGTGCTTCCCCAGGCCTCAACCCATGGAGGGCAACCACCAGCCCTCCCGGCAGTGCTCAGGGTTCTGGCAGCAGCCCCGTCAACAATTCAACAATCTTGGAACTCACTGCAGCTTCTCTCCAAGGCTAAGCTTTCTCCTCTGTCCAATAGGGAGAATTATAGGATTGGATAAAGACAAAGAAATTTGGCTTAGCACCCACAGTACAGTGGTTATGGCACCAGCCACATACACTGAGGGTGGCGGGTTCAAACCCAGCCCTGGCCAACTAAACATCTGCAACAACAACAAAAAGATAAAGAAATTTGGGAAGTAAGGAGAAATTTGGAAAAGACTCCTGGTGATTGTCTTTCTTTCCCCTAGGAGATGACAAGGCCACCATTCCAGTGACAGATGCTGAGTTCAGCCAAGCTGTCAACCCACAGAGTTTCTGTACTGGTGTCTCTTTGCACCACCCAGCCCTCATCCAGAGCACAGGACCCCTCATCGACATGTCTGATATCCGACCAGGAACCAGTATGCATTATTCCCGGGGAGACAGCCTTCTTCTCACACAGGGTGTCTTGGGCACAGCATGGGGCAGATGTGATAAAACAAAAGTGGAGGGGAGAAGCAAGAGAAGAATGGAGTAGAATGGAAAGGGCACTGTGAGTCCAGAGATCCCCATGGCAGACCTACTTGCTGTGACCTAGGGCATATCACCAACCTTATCTCTCTAAGCCTCAGTTTCCTCACCTAGAGATTTTGAGAGTGTGGGGCATTTTTGCTCTCCAAGGACAAGAGTACTCTATCGCAAGTACTGTAACTCTGGACATAAGGACATCAAGGACTGTAGGGAATGAACGGACAGTCAGGAGAGGACATCACATTATTTTCCAAGTGGAAAGAAAAGATAGGGTGAGAGGGGAGAGCCAGGATGCCATCCACTGGTTTCAACCTTGATTCTTCTATTCTGGGGCCAGCCATGGGGTCAGGAAAGGCAGCTTGGTCAGCATTCCCAAGGGAGCTTCTGAGGCTACTTCTGCCTCCTCCTTTGCTCCCACTGCCCCTTTCTGATAAACACCAGCTGCCCAAGCCCTTGTGTCTTCAATTGGAGGGTGTTATTTTTTTGCTTCCCTCTGTCCAGATCCAGTGTCCAGGAAGAATGTGAAGTCAGCCCACAGCACCCGGAACCGGTACTCAAGCCAGTGGACACTGACCAAGTGCCAGGCCTCCACACCGGCCCGTACCCTCACCTCAGACTGGCGCACTGTGGGCTCTCAGCATGGTGTTACTGTCACTGAGAGTGACAGCTACAGCGCCAGTCTGTCCCAGGACACAGGTGTGCCCAAGGCCCTGCCTTCAAGCTGCCCACCCTCCTCCAGTTCCCCAGCATCCATCTCCATCTTCCATTCTTCCCAACTCCTACATGTCAGCTCATGAGGGCCAAGACACAAGTCAATTTCATTTCTAGCTGCTCACTGATTTACCATGTAGCTGGGACAAAAGCACTTGACCTCACAGAGTTCTGCTTGGTCAAAGATTTCATTGTGCTCTCCCCAAAAATTGTCAGAGAAAATGGTACAAAGGATATTTGTTGGAGAAAATGGGAAGTAGGGGTGTTCCAGGGGTTGGTCACTTATTTTTAAGAATGAAATATTCTCTGCTTCTCTTTAACCAGAGATCCCACTTTTGCCATCACTGCCACCCTCACAGGATCTTAACCTTCTGGTGACAAGATCATGACCAGGATTTCAAATGGCTGCTGGAGTTAGGAGCAGGAGAACTGCCCCGTCTGGTCTCATTTGCACGCTTCTCCCCATAACTGCTCCCTTCCTCTGAACCCCACGCCTTCTCTCTCCCCAGACAAAGGACGGAACAGCATGGTATCCACTGAGAGTGCCTCTTCCACCTACGAGGAGCTGGCCCGGGCCTACGAACACGCCAAGCTGGAGGAGCAGTTGCAGCATGCCAAGTTCGAGATCACGGAGTGCTTCATCTCCGACAGCTCCTCCGACCAGATGACCACGGGCACCAACGAGAATGCTGACAGCATGACATCCATGAGCACGCCCTCGGAGCCCGGCATCTGCCGCTTTACTGCCTCCCCCCCCAAGCCCCAGGATGCTGACCGGGGCAAAACTGTGGCTGTGCCCATCCCTCACCGGGCCAACAAGAGTGAGTGGTCAGACCACGTGCTGGGCTGTGTCCCCTGACCCCAACCCCACAAGGCCTTGCTAGATCTAGTCCTACCAGCACCTAGGTCCGGCCAGCCCAGCTTGGCTCCTTGGCAGTGTGGGGAGCACAAAGAGCATGAACTTGAGAGCTCTCAGTGTCCTGGCTCTGCCTCTTAATATGTCTATGGCCTTGAGCAAATCACCTAACCTCTTTAACCTTAATGTTCTCATTTGCAAAATGCAAATGATAGTATCTTCTTAGCTTTGTCATAATAGGTATTAAAAATGATATAGAGGCGTGGCTTATAGTAGAGTCTTATTAAGTGCTGATCACTCCCTTGATCAGAAGCTGTGCCAGGATGGAAAGTGACCCCTCATGGGGTCGTCCACCAATGGCCTCTGGTCTCAATGTTAGTTGCACTTAATCCAGACCCATAGTATCAAACCTGGCAGCTCAGCCACAGTAGGCAAATGTCATGGTGGGCAGAGACTTGGCCTGCCAGGGAACTTGACCCCGGGGGCCTGGTCACAGCCTATGACCTTAGAGATTGGGAGAGCAGGTCTAGGATTGCCCGGGGCATCCCTCAGCAGACACTGAGGACACAGGGTACAAAGCGCAGATTACCCAACACTGCAGAATCTGGTCTGCTTGGCAGTGGCCATGCTCACAGGCAGGGGGCCGTGGCGGGGTCTCCAGGGCATCTAAAGAAGAATCTGGAGTAAAACAAAGTCCTCAAAGACCAGTGGCCCTGAATGATGTTCTAACTGTGTGAATCTGGGCAAATTCTTTAATCTCTCTAAACCTCAGTTTCTTTACTTGCAAAATGAAGACAGCATTAACCAATCCTGGGGGCTGGGACCTGGCACAGCTGGCAGGTGACAGAAGAAGCGGGTGCTCCCAGAGCAAAGGGGGTGGGATGTGGAGTCTGGGAAGAGGCCCTATAGAGGCAGCTTAAGAAATTAAGGCAGAGGCTCAGCCTTGTACTCCGTGGTTAGGGCACCAGCCACATACACCGGAGCTGGCGGGTTAGAACCCAGCCTGGGCTTGCTAACAACAATGACAACTGCAACAAAAAAATAGCCAGGCATTGTGGCGGGCACCTGTAGTCCCAGCTACTTAGGAGGCTGAGGCAAGAAAATTGCTTGAGCCCAGGATTTTTTATTTATTTATTTATTTATTTATTTATTTATTTATTTATTTTTATTAAATCATAGCTACGTACATTGATATGATCATGGGGCATCATACACTAGCTTCATAGACCATTTGACACATTTTCATCCCAACAGTCAACATAGCCTTCCTGGCATTTTCCTAGTTACGGTGGCATGACATTTACATTTCATATTTGCTGAGTTTCACACTTACCCTTGTAAGATGCCCTGTAGGTATAATTCCACCAATACCCCTCCCTCCACCCCCCTCCACCCTCCCTCTTCTCCCTTTCCCCCTTTCCCCTATTCTTAGGTTGTAACTGGGTTATAGCTTTCATGTGAAAGCCCTAAATTAGTTTCATAGTAAGGCTGAGT